>PVKE010020740.1:0-19672 GCA_004027555.1 Craseonycteris thonglongyai | reverse complement strand
TAAGAATGTTTGCAGCAGTTTTATTTATAATATTCCAAACTGGAAACAACTTAAGTGTCTACAACAGGTGAATTGATAAACAAACTGTAATACATTCATAGTGTTAGACTACTCAGAAAAAAGAATGAACTATTAATAAAAATATGTAACAGCATAGGGCATAGGTGAATCTTAAAATAATTGTAGTTCAATGAAAGAGTCAGCAAAAGGTAGAGTACGTAATCCATGATTCCATTTATACAAGAATCTAGAAAATGCAAGCTAGTCTTGTAGTGGTAGCAGATTGGTGGTTGCTTGTGGAGGAGAGTGTGGGGTGTGGGTCAGGAGGAAGGAATTACAAAGTGATGAGTATGGGCAATGAATATGTTAATTATTTTGATTACAGTAATAATTTCATGGGTGCATACATATTTCAAAGTTTATCAAATTGTACACTTGAATCGTGAATTTTATTTCTATGTCAATTATATGTTAATAAAGCTGTTCAAAAATTACTGGTCTACAACTGGTGAAACCCTTGGAGCCTTTGCAGTAGAAAAGCAGAATTTTGTAGAAGAGACACTTCTACAGTCCTGAGTACTTGTGTCTGTCTAGGAAAAAATATTCCTACAAGAACAACTCACAGTAACAACAACAACAATGATGACAAATTATAAATCACTCTATGAAAATAGTGAATGTATTAAGTCATGAATTAGACATAATTACACAGAATTAATGAGCCAAAAATAGCACAACAAAAAAAATCATTTGGAGAACAGAATAAAGTGACTGAAAATATTAAAGGTGGTTAAGAGACATAGAAAATACATTAGAATAAATACAGGAGAGATAATATGAAAAGAAGTAATGGTTAAGAATTTTCTATGAATTAAGAATTTATTAGGTGAATATAAATAAATAAAAACCTGAATACATTATTGTGAACTTGCAGAACCTCAAGGAACAAGATAGTAATTTTTAAAAAGCCACCAGAAATAAAAAAGATAAGTTATATGAAAGGGGTACAAATTAGATTGACACTAGACTTCTCAAGAGAAACAGTGGTAGGTAGCCAGGGTATAATAGAACATGTTGAAAATTCTGAGCAAAAAATACCTGCCAACTGGATTGTATTCATGTCTGAATTTTTTTTTTTTCAAGAATAAGAGTGAAAAAATGAAGACTGAGACCTTGCTAATCACATATCCACCCTTCCTGAAAAATCTAGTGAAATTATAGTTTAGAAAATGGAATATTGAATGAAGAAAGAAATGCAAATTATTAAGCTGAGTAAAGAAATTATTTTTTTTAAAGATTTATTTTTATTGTTTTTGACAGAGAAAGAGAGACAGAAAGAAGAGGGAGGCCCCAGAGCAGTCTCCATAGTTGCATATCATTAGTTTTTTTCCACACAGTTTCACTCCACAGGTTGGGGTGCAGGTCTCGGCAGGCCTCCTACATGGGTGGCAACCCAGGGTGGGAGCCAAACTGGGGGCCTCCCACATGGGAAGCTTGCCCTAGTGAGAACCAAAAGGGGGCACACCCCAGTTCAGCATGTGGGTCCTCATGGGCCTTGGGCTGGGAAATGATCCTAGGACCCTGAAGCTGCAATACAAGTGCTCAACCTGCTGAGCCATCCCGGCTTCCCCAGAAATTATTAACATATAGTCAAATCTAAATGAACAATGACTGCAGAAAACAGTATCTTTAATATGGATTAATTTGCATGTTTTAAAAAATGAGGTAGAAATAGAATTCTAGACAAAAAAATAACATGGACGTTGTGGAGCAGTGAAGTAAGGATTTCAATGTCAGAAAAGTCTGTTTATTTAATTCACTGAATTTAAACACATAAAAGAAGAAAATTATTAAATTACCATTTAATATTTTCAGACCTCGGTTGACCGCAGATAACTGAAACCCTGGAAAGTGAAACCTCAGATAAGAGGGACTATAGGTTAGCTAATTTCTCAATATTCACCCTTTTCCATTCCCATCACTTGAGGGTGACTGGTCCTTGAAATTAAATAGAGTTTATTCAAAACAGAATATCAGTAATGATTAAAACAGTTTTCTTAAAAATCATTTTGTGGGTAAGCTGGGATGGCTCAGTGGGTTAAGCGCTCACTTTGCAGCCCTGGGGACCGGGGATCGAATCCCGGCCCCAGCCCATGCGGAACCATATGCTGAACTGGGAGCTCTCCCAGTTCAGTTCTCTCTGTGTCTCTGTATCTCTCTCTCTCTTTCTCTGTCAAAAAAAAATAAATAAATAAAAAAAATAAATAAAACCATTTAAATTAAAAAAAATCATTTTGTGGTGAAGCATATTTGCAAACTGTATTTTCTTTCCAATTGTTTTTCCTCATTCAGTTCAGAATTTTACTGTTATCCAGTAGACTGCTAAGTAAATTGGTTGTCATTCTAGTGAGTTAAGGAAGTGCTAAATTTATTTAAAGATTAGAGTTTGAATTGAGGCTCATGAACCCAAATCCAAAGGGTGCTATGAACTAGTGTTAAACTAACTGCACTCTTGTGTAAAAGGGCCAAAGGCAGAAGATCAACTGTAAAACACTATGAGATAATAAAACATTGCCATTTATAAGAATAAATGAATGGATTATGTTCAGTTTGATATAGAAATAGAAGGAATTTTAAAGTGGGCAGGTACAACTGTCAAAATTGGTCTTTCTTCTGGGTGGCAAACACATAATATAACACAGATGAAGTACTATAGAATTGTACACCTGGAACCTATGTAATTTTTACTAACTAGTGTCACCCCAATAAACTTAATAATAAAAAAATTGATTTTTCTTTGGTCAGGGCATAAAAGCTAAAAGCAGTTATTAAAAACGATACTACATTCCCACCCTTTCCCTTTGTGAACTCAGATTGGAGAAAACAAAATACAGAAGGTCTCACTCCAGAGTAATTTGAGTTTCAGAGGAGAAATGTTTTCTTTCCCCAAACAAGATTGCCAGAAATACTTGAAGCACCACAAAGTGACCCAGTAACCTTTGATGCTCTCTACAGATTGGGTTGTTTTGGAAAGAAGTCAAATGCTGTCTTCTCACAGAAGCCAGAATCAATATTTCTTACACATATTTGCATAGTCACTTTCTGGGCTTTTTATCAGAAAAAAAGCTCCCAGGAAAGTCCCTGTCCCAGATAAGATCAGAGATAGAGGGTTCAATGTACAGCAACATCTCTGTATAATGGTGTGTTTGTCAGAGGGGTCTTATAATTTGTACGAAATATAAAGAGTGAAATCATCATGCAAAGCTTGTGTTTACTAAAGACACCGGGAAACATGCTGTAGGTTCATGAGCATTTCAGACACATCTGTAGGAAGGGGAGAAGGGAGTGCCCCTTTATTGGTCACATGCTATATGTATCAGGCACTTTATATATGCTATCACACTTAACATTGAGAATCTCTGTTTTCCATATGATGAGAGGTGGCAACTTTGGCTTAGCTGCCCTGATACAATCTTGTCTTCACAAAGCTGCTAACCATCAGTGATTGGCCATATACTACTGGCTCGCATCTCCTCTGCTGCACTGTTAGTTCTTTTGCCCTCAGGATTATGTATAACCTGCTTTCCCTGTGGTATTCAAGAGCTTTGCAGACTGACATAAAGTAACTTAGTACATGTTACTGAGCTGCCCCATATACTTAAGGCTTTTATCAACCTATGGGATTAGCCATGCAATCATTCCTCTTCCCGGAGGTAAATTCGGTTGGGTCTACTGTTAAAGAAAGCCAGATATTCTACTAAATCCGAGTATATTTCAGCACTACAACAATTTATGAGATGGTTACTGTAATCCCTCTTTTGAAGACAATGAAGCGGAAGCAAAGAAGGGTAAAGATATTTTCCCAGCATATCTCAATCAGCTACCAGTGATTGAGCTGAGATTCAATACCCAGATCTGTTTGATGCCCAGGTTTTCTGGTACTTCTCTTTTATGCTAAATTCCCAGGAAGACTTCCTTTTCATTCTCTGGCCTCTTTGAAATTTCAGTTTATAGAGACTCCCAAGGAACTGTTTCCCAAATTGGGGGAGGAGGCAGTGTTGTTTCTGTTCTGTGAGAGATGAACTCCACCAAGAGTTTTGGGAACTCGACTGTCCTCAGGAAATACAACTCCCCTCACAGCTACTTAGTTTTCAGCCTTTGATAGTTTTCAGCCTTTGATCCTCATATGAGTTCTCTCTGGCATTTCCTGCAGAGTTCTCTTTTACCAAAAGAGATTAGTTCAGAATCACATTTTTTGGATTCAGAATTTTTTTTTTCTTCAAGTTATGTTGCTTTTGCTATTTCCCTCAGTTCCTGACTCCCCCAATATTATCGACTCCTCTCTATGTCCACTTTAAGAGTTAGGCACTTCCACATTGAATTCTCCTCCACGGCTGGCTTCAAACCCCAGCCTTCCTTAGGCAATCTCCTATAAATCACTGCCATCTCAGGAACATAGGAAACACATGGATTCATTTTCTAAATTCTAACAATGCCAGCCTCTTCCTTCTATTTCCCCAGTCTTCTAGGAGCGATTTCCAAAATGTGTTATTAATACCTCCATGATATCTATGTGCCCTCTTTTCGCCTTTCCAGTTCTTTGCGCCTATTTAATAATTCTGCATATAAAATTCCCTCTGTTGAAATGACTGGCATGAATTTTTTTTCTCATGATTGAATCCTGACAAATACAGGGATTTAGCAGCAAGAGATTACAAAGTTTTCTCTTTTTAAATGTAGAGCAGAGACATCACAGTTCCTCAGAGCAAGAAACTTTCGCTCTGGCCTGTTTTATTTTCTCAGATGTTCAGGACAGATGGACTGGTATGTATCAGGGGTCTGCTCTTGGATCTGTCAGCTGTGGTCGATGGGAAAGGGCCAGGTAGTTAAAACTTATTTTCCTGGGAACTGGCCCCAGAGAAGGAGGAATTACAAAAAGGGTATCTGCTATATAATTATGACTTTGGATAAGTAAAGAATCCTAAGGGACTCTGAATCCTTATGAATCACAGAAGGAGGGTAATAGTAACAGTAGTCCATGCAAAATTAGTATTCTAATACACCATATTCTATTTTTTCATTGATAATATATGTAAAAACATAATTTAACTCACCATACTATTGATGATTCGGTAAATAACAACATTCCAGGCACTTAAATATACACTTTTCATTCTTCACCCTAAATGTGTATTGTATGCTTGGTACAGAACACTATTTGATCGGCTCCTTATTTTAGCATTTACCTTGGGCCTGCTAGTTTTCTGTATGTGTGTGCATCCTCCTTCTTGATTAGAAGTGGATCTCTTATGAGCAGAAATGATCTCGTTATGATCTTTATGTTTCTGGGGCTTCTCATATGTCTTAATTCTAGATGCTTAGTAATTATGAAATGAATCAAGAGAAAATTTTTTCTCTTTCAGGAACAGAATTCTTTATAGGCTATGATGGTCAATAGGAGAAGACAGAGGATAGTTGTTCAAAATTTTTTGACAGTGATTTTTTTAATGGCATATACATGCCGTTCCTGGTACTAAATAACTAATAGTAATTAATAATGGTGGGTAGTTCCATATACAACTTAATATTTTGCTCACATTTGAAAAATGAACCTAAATTCTCAAATAGCCAACATGACATATGTGTCTTGTCTCTCTGGTGTTACATATGTCCTATGTGTAGGGCATAGGCTTTGCCTTAAGTTTATGATAGTGTTACATGCATGCTGTTGGGTGAATGAATAACAGAGGTAGATGGCATTTTCATTCTCTGATGACGATGAGAACAATGAGCAGTCAAAATACTAGAATGTTAGTATCTTCTCTCCATTTCTTTTTGTTCCCTCAGACTAAACTTGGGTAACTGCTGCAGTGGTTTGGAATGGAATTTAATTTCATGAAGATCTTATTAGCTAACAAAATGTCTACACTTGGCTTCTATAAGATAAGAAATCTCAGTGGAGCTGGGGCCTGGGAGAGTAAGGATGCTTGAGTCCCCTCTTCTATCTGGTCTTTAAAAAAATGATGAGCAGAAATTCATTTTCAGATTCATGATGTAGAAAAAGTCCACCTTTATTAAGCCCATTGTTCGGGTGGTAGCAATTTAAATCATTAAGTGCTGTGAGGGGAAAATAAAGCAAATAAAAAGGATGATATAATCTCAATTACTCAGTGGAAAGCATTCTATTTAGTCTGGCTGGCTTTCAGAAGTTATTCCGGTATTTGTAGCTAAACTGGAGTGGTGTCTCCCATTGGGAAGTCAACATGTTGCAAGAGTCGCCTGGGGGGGCGGGGGCGGGGGGTGGGGTGGGGTGGAGAGGGGATCCTTACTGTTCTGGAATACAAAGGTGTTATAACTGTTTCTATTTTCACCTAATCTACTGCTGATTCCTTCAGGCTGGTTGGTTGTGACTGGTTGTGACTACAGTGGAGGAACTATGGTGCAAGGGCTGCCCCTACCAAGGAGGGTGTGCTTAGCTGGGGGGTCCGGTGCCTGCCCATTCTGCTCCTTTGGGTGTCCTATCCTTGGAGGTGGCTGGGTTATGCTCCAGTTTGGTCCAAAGCTGGCCACCTGGCCTGCCAGTCTTGAGGAGGGACCTGCTGTAGGCCAAGTTTAGCTGCAGACTGCCCTGCCTGGTCTGAGCCACAAGCCGATCCACAGGTGGCTGCCGCCTGCACTGGGCTTAAAGGTGCCTCAAGAGGCCAGGCTGAGAACCAAGGCCAGCTGTTGGCAATGCTGAGTGTAGGGCTGTTCAGCCAGAGGTACAGGCTGCGCTGAAGCCAGATGCTGCTTGTTTGGGTTTTGTGAACCTTTGAGAGGTTTTGTGAAAGTCTGCAGTGTGAGCAAGAGAGGCCGTATGTGTGGAAAAGCCACTGGAAGCTCCTGCAATGCCAGAAAGTTGCGTGGGGGTAGGATCTTAGGGAGTCACGAGTGCGGGGCAGGTGACAGGTGACAGTATTTGATGGAGATTTCGATAGAGTGTCAGTGTGCAGGAAAGCAGGAGGGCTCCACAAAGCTGCCAGGGCTTCCCCCAGCTACTCGTTCCCAGAGAAAGCCCTCCCGTGAAGCCAGGTGCCTCAGTTCTTCCCGGTGTGTCCCTCGTGCCTTTCAAGCTGTTGCCCAAGGGCTGGAGCTCAGAGCCAGTGAGTCCATCAGAGAGTAAGTCTGTGTGTGGACCTTGTAGGTCTGAACTCAGCCTGCAGCTGCCCTCCCGGTCACTCAGCCACGAGTTCTACTGGTTTTTTAGAGCCAGAGGTTTTGGGGACATCTCTCCCTGGCACTGGAGCGCTGGCCTGGAGAGCTGGATGTGGGTCTGGGACCCCTCACTCTTCGTGGGGGGACCTCTCTATAGCCGTGCTGTCCCTCCTGATATTTAATGGTCACAGCTGGGTGTGGGACTGGCCCATTCCAGTCTCCAGGTGGTTTTTTCTCTATGTCCGTAGTACAACTACGGACTTCAGTTCAGCTAGACTTCAGGTGATTCTCCTTGATGGTTGTTTTGTAGTTTAGTTGTCATTGATGTGGTCCTGAGAGGAAGTGAGCACAACATTTACCTACTCAGCCATCTTGACCAGGAATCTTCTATAGGTTTTTTAAAATTTGTACATAATGTTTTTATAGCTCTGCTTTTTAAGGTTTTCTCTATCACTGATTTTAGTCATATTACTGTGATTTACAAAGCACTCAGTTCAGAGTGCTTTGGCTTTGATCTTGGAGCCAGTGTTTTGGTCTTACCTAATTTTAAAATAATTTTTAGTAAATGTATTGGGGTGACATTGGTCAGTAAAATAGGTTTCAAGTGTACATTTCTATAACATATCACCTGTATATCAAATTGTGTGCTCAACACCCAGAGTCAGTTCTCCTTCCATCACCATATATGTGACCCTCTTCTACCACTCCCACCTACCCCCACCCTCACAATCTGGTAACCATTAAACTATTGTCTGTGTCTATGAGTTTTGTTTGTTGTGTATCTCATTCATTTGATGCTTTCAGTTTTATATTTCGCACATGAGTGAAATCATGGTTGTCAGCTTTTTCTGACTTATTTCTTAGTGTGATAATCTTGAGGTCATCCATATTGTCACAAATGGCAGTATTTCATCTTCTCTTATGGCCGAGTAATATTCCATTGTGTATATATATATATATACCACATCTTTAGCTAGTCACCTATAGAAGGACACTTTGATTGTTTTTTTTGTCGTGGCCACTGGAAAAAAATGCTGCAATGAACATAGGGGTACATATCATTATGGAAAGATGTTTTTGGATGTTTTGAGAATTTTCACATCTGTGCGCATGAGGGATATTGGCCTGTAGTTTTTCTTTGCTATAGTGCCCTTTTCTGGCTTAGGTATCTGGGTAATGCTGGTTTCATAAAATGAGGTTGAGAGTGTTCTGTCCTGTTTAATTTTTTGAAAGAGTTTGAGATAGATTGGTGTTAATTTTTCAAATGTTAGGAATGAAAATTTTTTAACAGTCAGAATAAAGTTGGAGTAACTAAATCATTAAAATTAATCTGATCATGGGGTCTGGACTCGTGAATGTCCTTGGACCTCAAGGAGGCCCTATGAGAGTATTGTTCCCAAGATGAAGGGGAGAGAGGAGCCAAAGGAAGATGGGGCAGAGTGATTTTTGGGTATCTAGTCACTAACCTGGCAGATTTGTGTAACTGCCTACTCCATATCGCCACGATTCTCTCTCTCTCTCTCTCTTTTTTTTTTTTTTTAAGTCTGATCCCTACAAATCTTTTCATATTATTGTTACAGTTCACCTGACAAAGGAACCAAGCGGCACTCGGGAGATACCGGTAGTGTAGGAGTCACAAAGCTTTATTTACGCCGGCGGGCTCAGAGGAGTGTTTTTCCAAAGTCTGAGCCCCGACTGCAGGGAGTATCAGGCTTATATAAGGTGAATTTTATTTGGTTACCTTCTATAAGTTCTCTTTTCCTGCTGTCATATATCTAGGTTTGGCAGATGCAGGTGCCAGGAGAGGGCAAGGCCACAGGTGCAGGGGGTAAGCAAGATTTACAGAAGCAGAGGCTTAATTGCAAGCAGTGATACGGGGCTTTGCCCACGTCATTATTACTGTGTGTAGATATCTCTCCATTTTCTCTTCCACCTCCACTCTTTGCACAGTTTTAGCCCCAGAATGCTGATCCACAGCAACTTGTTCCTCTGGTTTCAAGTTGAATTTGGCTAACAGGGAGAATCACAGAGGTTGAAGGGAGAAATAGAGTGAGTCAGACCATTTATTCTCCAGGTTCCCACTCTTCAGGACTATCTTGAGCCTGCTGCTTCCTTCTCAAACGATGAAAGGCAACGGTGAGTGATTCCCACACCATTTTCTTTGTTTTCAGTTTCTAATCACCTCTTTGTGTCAGGCCTGAGGGTGAGTGGAATCATCATCACGTGATTTTCTGGCTGCCTGCTTAAACCTTTGTAAATAACCCCTTTATTAAACTCTCTCAAAGTCCTCAAACTCTCTCAAAGTCCTCGAATTCTCCAGTTTGAGTGTTCCAGCTGTTTGCTGCTGGGTCCCTGACTGATATAATCACTATGCTCACTGTCTTGATGTCTTTCTTGCTCCATTATCTATTCTTTATTTGAAGGAAACAAAGGATGAATGCCTTTCCCCTGCAACAGCATGTGTTTAAATGAGTTTTTTTTTTCTTTTTCTTTTTTTAAATTTTGTATGTTTGTTTTGTTTCTAGGTTTCAAGGAACTGAAACATATTTATGCTACCTTAAGTCAATAGGGGTTTATTGTGAGGTCGTAAACAGAAATAGAGAGTAATTCCTATCAGAAAATTATCCTTTGCACAAAGCTATATCTCAAGGGAACTGCAAAGCAGTTCAGTTTCTATTAAGTCACAGTTGTTTCTCACAGTCCTACAGAGCACAGGGGACTCCTATACACATTTTTCTAGGTTATCTCTGGACCTTAACTCTCCTTGGGAGGTCCAGAGGTCATCGGCATACCCTTTTAATATATTCAAGGCCATATGCTTATCAGCTAGCACTCTGAATCTAGCATCTGGCAGCCATGGCTTGAATCTTGACTTTAGTTACTGTGCCTTTGGGCAAGTTACTTAATACTTTTCAAGACTTTAGTTCATCCCTAAAACAGGAATAATGACCAGTCTTATGTCATTTGAGTCTTCAGAAAGATTTAATCTGAAAAAGACCTGGTAAAGAATAAATGCTCAGCCAATGTAAGGTACTGCTACTCTCATTTTCATTACAAGCCAGATTGTTTTGACAATTCCTTGGGGGAAAATAGATCACTGAACTCCTAGTCTGGCTAGCAGCTCAAGGCAATCAGACAAGCCTCCAGTGCTAGCATAATGTGACCAAAGGAGTTTTGTGGGCAAGGACTGCGTACAGAGTTGCTGAAATGGGCATAACCAGAGTCAAGGTCATCTATAGGTAGAGTGCTTTGGGAGACTAGTCACAGCACCAGCTGAACAGTGAACCCTGGTAAACCTTGGACCTCAGGTATTAGTTAGGGCTCGTGCTCTGCTCCATGGAGTTGGGTGGGAATAGTCTTCCCGCTCCAGGACGCAGACACTCTCATTTATTTTCCCAGCAGTGATTTACCTTTAAAGTGACAACACCTTCATTAGATATTAAAATTTAGCTTCTAGGTCTTCGGTTCTCCGCGTCTCAGTTTAAACTTTCTCAGAGAAGGATATGTACAGGTGGTCATGTAAGCACTTTTCTATTCTCTCATGTCATGGGCTAAGGGCTGCCTTTGGGTCTGGAGTCCTTTTTTTTTTAAGATTTATTTTATTGTTATTGATAGAGACAGAGAGACAGATAGAAGGGGGAGGGCCCAGAGCAGTCTCCATATTTATATGTCATTAGTTTTCAACATGGCTTCATTCCACACAGGGGGGCCGGGGCTTAGCAGGGCAGGAACTGAGCTGGGGGCCTCCTGCATGGGAAGCACACCCCAGTTCAGCATATGGGTCAGCACGGGCCAGAGCCGGGACTCGATCCTCGGTCCCCGGGGCTGCAAAATGAGCACTTCACCCACTGAGCCATCCTGGCTTCCCCTGGAGTCCATTTCTTATTGAAACAGCTAATAGCTACTTTGAGGGGTAGTGTGGAAGTAGCATGGCAACTTATATGAAAGCATTTAAGAAGGAGACGCTAGGCTGGAGCCCCGTAGAGAAAGCTTTGTAAGTAATAGGTGTTTCAGAGATTGGCCAGTAAAGGATGCAAATTCTACCACTGGAATGAATCTTATAGTATATAAATTATATATGAATAAACCTGTCTGGTGAGAGTGGAGCAGAAAAGAGAAATGATACTAAGTAGTTGTGTGTAGTGACTGTTGGGGGCATCATATGACAACAAATATTTGTTGACATCTACTATGTGCCCTATACCATATTAGCTACTGAATATGAAATACAGATAGATATATTCCCTGACCTTTTTTGGGGGGTATTAAACCTATATCTCTCTTCTTGGTATATGTGCAATATAGATAGCATTGTGGTATAGAGTTTGTTTCTCTGGGAAAGTGATTAAAAGCTGTATTTCTTAGTTTTGTCCACCAAGTATAAAAATATAGTGGCAGGGGAAGCCGGGATGGCTCAGTGGGTTAAGCTCTCACTTTGCAGCCCCGGGGACCGAGGATCAAATCCTGGCCCGTCTGGACCCATATGCTGAGCTGGGGAGTGTCCCCAGTTCAGTTCTCACTGGGGCGAGACCCCGGCCCAGATCCTGCCCTGTGCAGCCCCGCCCACCTGTGGAATGAAACTATGTGGAAAAACCGATGATGTGCAACTATGGAGACTGTTCTGGGCCCTCCCCCTTCTCTCTGTCTCTGTCTCTGTCTCTGTCTCTGTCTCTCTCTCTCTCTCTCTCTCTCCCTGTCAAAAACAATAAAAATAAATCTTTAAAAAAATATATAGTGGCATAGAGTGTGTCAAGGAAAATTACGTTTCAGATCAGGCGAGCTTTCCCTCTGGGCTATCACTTCAAGTATTGAGTATAATTATAATTTTGGTGACTTGATATCTGACAATATACAACTAATTGTACATATTTTTTCATTTCCTGGAGATGTCAAACAGTTCCTGCCCTCACAACAATGAAAACATATTTGTACTTTCTATTGTCATAGGTATATATCCCATAATCCTTTTCATGGTCTTGGAGCAATCTGTTTAATTTATCATTGTCCATGACCCCCTTCTTTCTCTCTTCCTATCTTCTTACTTCCCTTCCTCCTTTCTTTCTTCTTTCTCTCTCTCTCTCTGACTGTGACTTGAAAATAGGTCAAAGATTGGTTTTCCTAAAGGAGTGTTTCCAGCTACACTATCAAGTGGACAGTCATTATCACTTTTTCTTTATGGAAGTATGCATAGTTGATACTTTACTGTATTTACATATCACTCAAAATTTATTTATCTGTTTAGCAAACATATTTTCAGTATTATGTAGCAAGCTATGGTCTTGCTACTGGATATAAAAATGCATACTATGGTCCTTAAAAAATTACTTTCCAGTGATGAGAAAGTGTGGTCTTCCCTTCAAATTTTGTAGGTGCTTGCATGTTATGGTGTTTTAAAACAGGAAAATAATAGTTTAATTCACAAAAATCAATCAAGGGCTATATTATTCCAAAGTCAAAGAATGTTCACTGTTCCAGTGAATGTTTCACTGTGCAAGTTTGTGCCACTCCATGTGCAACCATGAACCCCGTGTGGCATCTCAGATACAGAATCTCAGGAACAAAGACTATTCTGAGTTACATTTGGATAGATTATGCCCAATTGCCTTCTGAAACTGTAGTGATAACTTGCATTCTTACCTATACTGTACAAAATGCACTTCTCAAAACCTTGCCCATCCTGGATATTATCCGTTTTAGGTGATGTTTTAAGCTTATGAAATGGGAGCCCAGCTGGGGAGGGCGCAGAGTCCTGTCTACTTGACTTTTCCATTCCCTTTTCTCTGGGTCCTTGGTGGCATCTTTGAGGAGAGGAATCCCAGGACTCCATTAATCATAGTTTGAAAATCATGGTGTTCTAGTTTGTCTCTTGTGGCTGGAATTGGTTGGTCTCTCATGAGTAATAGTGATGTATCTTTTATGGCATTTGAGGTAAAGATAATAAGCTTTCAAATTAACAGTGCGTTTCTCTTGCTGGTAATCTTTGAGTTGTAGTGGTATTTAGATATTATTTCTAGTTCTCCAGGTACAAAATAAAAGTCATTATCTATGTATGCATTGTTTAAAAAAACTAAGATCTCAGTAGGATGGCAATATAAAGATCTTTATTATCTTCAGTGCTCAAATGCTACTGTCATTACAAATTAAGCATCGTATGTCACATTAACTCTTTCAGGTCATGAGAGAAACATTTAGCAAATTCCAAGGGTAATATCTCTAAATTTAGTACATTAGGATATTCTATTGTAGCCTGAAAGTCTTTCCCAAGGACTGAACTAATGTTTACAGAAATGCTCATGCTTAGGTTGGAAGACTTGTAAATATCAGGACAATCCAGGGAAAGCCCAGGGTTCTAAAAACACTGCATTAGCTTGGACAAGGGTAGAATTTGGACAGATATACCAGGGACAATGGATCTCTTAGATCATGCTCTCCATTTGCTTTTTCCATGAGGGCACAACCTGAAATTGCACTAAATATGCATTGGTTTATAAACATGGTCTGAAGCACTGTGATGTGCTTACTAGATATAAACTTCCTAAAATGTGATGGATTTCTACTTTCAACTTGGAAAAAAAAAAAAGTGAAGGGAGAGCAGGAGTGCCCTGCCAGTCCAGGAACTTAACAGAGTGGCCGCTGTCACAGAGCAGTCATCTAGCCTTGCTTTCAAACACAAATTATGTGTCAATGACTACACTCCGTAGCCCTGAGGGATCTCCATCTGCTGGTATTCAGTCATTGTATCAGTTTCTCCTAATGAGTGGGCTGGACTGAGTGACTTCCAATGAATAGAATATGGCAGAAGTAATGGGATGCCTTTGAGATTAGATTATAAAAGGACTGCATGCCTGTCTCTTACCTCTCCCCTCCTCTCCCCCCTCCTCTCCCCTCCCCCTCTTCCCCCTCTTCCCCTTCTTCCTCCTCCTCTTCCTTCTTTTTCTCCTCTTCCTCCTCTCTCTCTCTTTCTCTCATCACTTGTCTTGAGAGACCCTAACGGTGAGACGGTAAGACTTCTCAAAAATCATGTGAATGGGATTGGAAGTAGATCCTCCTTAATCTTCTTCTCAAGTCTTTGAATGAGACGTGGCCCCAGTTTATGGCTTGAAAGCAACCTCCTGAGAGACTTTGGGACAGACACCCCCCAACTAAGCTATTCCCGGAATCCTAACTCAAAGAAATGGCTTTTTTTTCTTCTTGGTTACTGTTCTTGTTAACTTTGTTATTTTAAGCTGCTGAATTTTGGGGTTAATTTTTTATATAGCACCAGATAAACAATACTGACTGTTTTAAAAATGCGAGTCCTTTCTAAAGGTGTCCCAAAATTCACGCAAGATTTGAATTTTGGGTCATTTGTGCGGTAAAGTGTTGCCAATGAAAAAAAAAAGACAGTGTGACAGCTGACAGTTCAGGGTTATTAAAAATGGAGTGCTACACAAAAGAACAGTGTGTTTTCATTGTTGAGCAATGAAAATTTACAATTTTTAATGATAAACCTGTGTTTTCTATCAAAATTACTTCTTGCGTGAATTTTGGGACACCCTTTACACATCGTGAACAGAATAAAGGTGAAGAAAAGCCTATGCTAAGTGGTCTCCTGTTGCTAAAACTTCAGGAACCTTGCTCTTTGATGACAACTCATCCAACAGAGAGGTAATTCTTTTGATCAATGTGATTGTCGCCCCACATTTCAGTACAGCTATCATCATCACTAATTTTAGAGTATCTTGGGCTAGACCAAAATAAAGAGTGTTTAACTGACACTACCCTAAGTCTTGTTCAAGGTCAAGGTCCTGGGAAGCAATCTAGGAACTGCAACTCTCTAGGGTTTAGTAGAGGTTGGTACCATCATACACCATACTAGGGATGCTCTGTATACTCGCTTATTTCATCTCCACAGGAACATTGTGAAGTGACTTTTATGCTATTATTATAAAGATGGGGCAACAAATTTTTACATATTACTACATTGTTCAAGGAATTAAGAGGTAGAAAAAGCTGTAGAGAGAATTAAAATTCAGGTCTGTCCAGCTCCAAAGCTGAGCTCTTTCTACTTCTTGTTTCCTCCATCAGGTGTTGGGCTGAAACTTCTGGTAAGCAGGATGAACTTGGAGTGATTATTCCAGGTGTAGGACTTCAAGGCGGTGGGCAGTGTTGAGCTTACATGTTTTACAAGGAAACTTAGAGGTCTGTGAGAAGGGAAGAGTGTACTTCAAGAGAGACACATGAAGCATAGGAAAATGCATCAATGCAGCCAAGAGTAAAAAGAAATCTATCTAATACCATTTACCTGTGATCAGACACAGCTTCTCCAATTCTAAGATAAAATGAATGGCCACGTACACCCCATTGGACCTTTTTCTATTTCTAATTTGTTGTCACTAAGACTGGGCCCTCATAAATCTAAATATGCATTATCTTTATAGAAAACAATGTACTTAGATACAGGCTTTAGCATATTCTATTTGGTTGCATTTTGTTAGCCAAATATATCAGTGACAGTTTTTGTAATTATTTTACTTTTTTTTTTTTTTTTTTAAGCAGTTGCAATCTTTATAAAATGAAATTTAAATAATTATATTCTGGGGGAAGCCGGGATGGCTCAGTGGGTTAAGCGCTCACTTTGCAGCGCCGGGGACCGAGGATCGAATCCCAGCCCCGGACTGTGCGGACCCATATGCTGAACTGGGAGTTCCCCCAGTTCAGTTCTCTCTCTGTCTCTGTATCTCTCTCTCTCTCTTTCTCTCTCTCTCTCTTTCTCTCTCTCTCTCTCTCTCTCTCTCTCTCTCTCTCTCTCTGTCAAAAATAAATAAATAAATAAATAAAAATAGATTCTTTAAAAAAAAATAATATTCTGGGATTTATTTTTAAAGAAGCGTTGTATATGAGGCTGGATTAGCGATGCTTCATTTCACATTGTTTAAAGAAAGAACAGATATGAAAATATTTTGAGCTGGGGCTTTACATAGACAAAGAGAAACTTCAAATACTGACTTCTAATTACACCCGTCTATTGCACCAAAACATTTTGGAGGACTTGCAAATGCATTTGGCAAGATGTCCAGTTGGGCATTAACTCATTAACTCCCTTGTGGAATTTTTAAAGGTTGAAGCTGATTGTTCTGGGTGGTAAGAGTCCCAGCAGGTGAATCTCTGTCTGAGGTGCTGCCTGAAGAGTTCTGGGAACTTATGAGATCTGTTGAGAGTCTTATCTGCATGACAATATACACATGGAACTATCTCCATTTTCACCCCACTTCAGAGTCATTCATTTTTAGTCTCTTTTTGCTGAATCCTCCTTTTCTCCTTGATCACTTAATGTTGGACTATGTCGTGGCTCAGTCTTTTGCCTTCTTTATTTTTTCATATGCACTTACTCTTTTGGTGATCTCTTGATGACAATGACTTCTTGTTGTATACCTCCAATCTATCCTCTCTCCCAAACTCCAGAAATATGTATCCCACTACCTATTTGCCATGTTCACTTAGAGACCTCCAGTTCAGTCTGTCCAAAACAGAAATTGTCCTCCCAATCCTGCTCCACCTACAACTTTGCTTATTTCAATCAGTGGCAACACTGCTTTTCATGCAGCTGCTCAACCAGGTGAAGTTATTCATGATCTTTTCCTTCTTCTCAATTGCTATATCCATTCTCTCAGGAAATCTTTTGGATTCTGCCTTCAATATATTCAGAATCAAACCTTGTCTCACTATCCCTAGTGCTACTATCACTAGGTTTCTCCGGATTATTGAAATAGACTCCTACCAGATCTTCCTGCTTCCATTTCTGCACCCAATCCATTCTTAATATAGCAGCCAAAGTACCCCTCTCAAACATTGTCATTCCCCTGCTCAAAACCCTCAGTGACCTCCATTTTACCCAGAACATAACTCTCACAAGGCTCCCCCAAACCCCTACATAATCTGTATACCCAACCCCCTCCTTTTTACCTTTTTGACCTCTTTTCCTGACACCTTGACCTTAGCTCACTCTGTTCTAGCTTTAATTACTCTTTGATCTTTCCAGACACTTCCAAGTTTCTCACCTCCATGTTTTTGACTGAGTGCCAATAAGGTCTATTTAAAAAACCCTATTCAAAATGACAAACCCTTCACCTGACCCTGACATTGTAGTCTATATTTCCTCCCACAGTACATTTAACATATTCTAACATGTCCTCTTTATTATAACTATTGTTTATTCTCTCTCTCTTCCTGTTAGAATACACACTCTAAAAGGGTAGGGAGCTTAGTTTTGTTCTTTGTTGCATCACAAGCACTTAAAATAGTGCCTAGCACATTGGCAGTACTCAATAACTATTTTTTAATGATCTAATATGTTTGAATAAATGAATACAGCATTCCAAAGTGATCATTCATTTTTCAGAATCTGGGTCCCATCCTGATGGCAGGTGTTGTAGTTTGAACTCTTTCCTAATCAGTCAGTTATGGTTCTTTTTAGAGCCTGTATTAGACAGAGTAGATGTCACAGTTAGAAAGGCAAGGGAACTTGGCTCAGACATTTATTACTCTGTAAGGCATGACCAAATGGGTCCACTTATCATTCATAAAACTCTAAAATCTATTAGATTCTCTAGGATCTGTTTACTGAAATCAATACTACAAACCATATTATTAAAGAATTATGATGACACCATTGAATGCTGGAGAGCTTTTGATATACAGCCAAAGATATAGGCAAGCAAAGCCAAAAAAAGACTCACTGTCCCTTTTTAATCTTTCTGCTTGGTTCAGTATGACCAGTGAATTTGAGTTCTACCTAAATTGTTTTGTTGAAAGGGAGAAAAATGAATTGTATCCAACATTGTGAGTCTCTGATTAACCTAATCCAAATGATTCTGGCAGCCTGTATAGACTAGACAGTACTCCTTTCTTTTCCCCTTTAAATAGATGATGATGACGATGATGATGATGACAATGGCAATAACAGTGACAATAACTGTATTAGTAATGATGAATAATTCAGTTCTGCTTTTAGTTAGGTAGCTACATAAGATGGAATATTTAAATATTTCTCATATTGCCAAGAGAGGCTGTATGTTCTTCTACACTGTCTTTGCAGATTAGACATTGATTTATTATTCTAGAAACAAGTTTGGCAACATTTTAGAAATAGGAAACATTTCCAAGTTAAGTCCTAAAGTTCTAATTCCCATTCTCCTAACAACGTGGGTGTTTGAATATATATCTGTGTGTGATGGATGATGTGGCAAGTGGGTGGGTGGTATTTGTTGAGAACAGACTATATTTGCTACCATCCCTTTTCCAAAATACTTCATAATCCACTGATTAATATTTAAGAATTCATATGCTCTTCTGTGGGTAAAGACTTTGTAGTTATTCACAGCAGACTTGCCTGCAATGTGATATTCACCTAGTTGAAGAGCAGGAAGAGAGGGAGAGAGCGAGAGAAAGTGTTTGTGTAGAAGAAAACCAATGGCCCAGCTCAAAGCAGTCAGGCAGGATGGCACAGTCTGCCTTTTTTTCTATTCAGGCTCATCTGTTGAGACCCACGCACATTAGGGAGGGCAGTATGCCTTACTCAGCCCACCAATTTAAATGTTAATCTTATCCCAAAACACCCTCACAGAAACACTCAGAATAATGTGGGACCAAATATCTGGGCACCCTGTGACCTAACTCAAAGTTGACACATAAAATTAGCCCATACAAGTTCACCCCCTTGTCAACTTGGCACCCATAGGTATGGTATCTCTTTAAACAATACTTAACCTCCAAATGGAGATGACAGCAAGGTCATAATTCTGCCTAACATGACACAGCAATCCTGTATATGGGTGCAATGGTATGGTGTAAATGTGTGTGTCCTCCCACCTTCAAATTCAGACGTGGAAGCTCTGATTCCCAAGGTGGCTGTATTTGGAGTCTGAGCTCCTAAGGAAGTGATTAAGGTAAATGAAGTTGTAAGGGTGGAACCCTGATCTGATAGGATTAGTGTCCTTTTAAGAAGATACAATAGAGCAGGAGTAACTGTCCATGGCCTATTAGGGACCAGGCGGTAATTGGTGAGTGGAAGCTTCATCTGTATTTACAGCCACTCCCCACTGCTCTCATTACCACTTGAGCCCCTCCTCCTGTCAGATCAGCAGTGGCATTAGTGCAAACTTTCTTGTGACCTACGCATGTGAAGGTTTTAGGTTACACACTCCTTATGAGAATCTAATGCCTGATGATCTGAGGTGGAGCTGAGGCAGTGATGCTAGTGCTGGGGAGAGGCTGCAAATACAGATGAACATGAGCAGAGAGCTTTGACTGCACAGAGACCATAATAAATCAATTGCTTGCAGGTTTATATCAAAATCCAAGCTCAGGGCTCCCACTGATCCTGCATTATGATGAGTTGTATAATTATTATATATTACAATGTAATACTAACAGAAATAAAGTGCACAATAAATGTAATGTGCTTGAATGGTCCTGAAACCATAAGGTCCCCCCCCCC
>PVKE010020739.1:0-27215 GCA_004027555.1 Craseonycteris thonglongyai | reverse complement strand
CTGCAATTTGACGAGTCAACAGATATATCAGACACCGCACAGTTGGCAGTTATGGTGAGAATGGTATTTAGTAACTTCACAGTAAAAGAGGAGCTGTTGCAAATATTACCAATGAAAGGACAGACGAGAGGTGAGGATATTTATAAAACTTTCAGAACATACACCAGGTTGATAAACATGCCTTTGCATAAGTTGTCTGAGATAACTACCGATGGGGCACCAGCAATGGTTGGTAAAAACAAAGCATTTATTGCCCTTTGCAGGAAAGATGAATCATTTCCAACTGTATGTCCTACCACTGTATTATCCATCAGGAAGCTTTGTGTTGTAAAATACTGCCCTTTGAACATGTTATGAAAATAGTCACAAAGATAATCAACTCTATTCGAGCAGCTCCATTGCAACACTGACTTTTCAAGGCCCTGTTAGATGATACTGAAGATAGAGAACACGATCTCATCCTGCATACTGAAGTACGTTGACTCAGTAAAGGTCAAGTTCTTACAAGATTTGTGAACTTAATTGAAGAAATAAAAACATTTATACATGATAAAAATGAAAATTATGATGAACTAACACACTCTTGCTGGCTGGTGGATTTGGGTTTTCTTGCTGACACCATGGAAAAATTAGATTCTTTCCATTTGGAGTTGCAGGGAAAAGACAAAAATATAGCTGAAATGAGAAGCTCTGTAAACACATTTAAAGCAAAATGGACTTTGTTGATATCACATCTGCATATCAAGTCTCTCGTGCACTTCCCATATATGAGGAAAATGCTAGGTAACAATGAATTAAATGTGTCATTATTTATTGAGACCCTGCAAGTGCTTCAAAAACAGCTTGAAGAGAGATTTCTGCAGTTTACAAATATCGAGCCAATTGTCTCCTTCTGTATCAATCCTTTTACTTGCCAAATAAATGTAATAGAACTAGCTGCATGTATTGCAGACCTTGTTCAGGGGAAAGCAAAAGAACTAGAGTTAGAAATTTTGAACCTTAAGAACGATATTTTGCTAAAATCCTTAATATCAGAGGACTTATGGAACATAGTCGACGAAGAAAGGTTCCCATTTTTTAAAAAAGCGGCATATAAAATCAAATCGTTTTTCGGGTCAACGTATTTATGCGAATCTTTGTTTTCAAACATGAATTTAATAAAATCACGATATAGATCGTGATTGACTTACCGATGAGCATCTTAATAATTGTTTGCTAACAGGGTTGTCGTCATACTCTCCTAATTACGAGGCACTGGCCAATGAAATGCAATGCCAAAGATCACACTGACAGATTGTTTTTTTTATGTTTTCTTTTATGTTTTTTAAATGATTTTATTATACGTGTGTTTTTTATTTACTTTGTATTACGTTTTGTATATATGTTTCTTTGTGTGTATATAATTTGTACAATAAGTTTATTATTTTAAAATTGTTTTTGTTTATTATTTTTTATTCTTGTTCAATAATAAATATCCTTAGAAATAGCTGGTGCCCGCCGCCCTACCGATATTTTAGAATGCGCCCTAGGGTATAAAAAGGTTGGGAACCCCTGATCTAGAGGGACCCTGAAGTTGCCAGTTAAGGGAAATTTCCTGCATTATCCCACCATTGCTAGAGACGCAGGCTCTGCTGAATGTCCTTCCTCCTAGGTCAGAACGGGAGTGCTGTGGATTCTCCTGCAATCTGAAGAGTGGCCACCACTGTACAAGGTGGCCAGAGGAGAACTCCAGCCCAAGGAAGTCCCTGTGTCCCCAGGGTCAACAGCAATGTGGAGAATCGTGTCAGCCTGGGCCGCTGTAAACCTTGCATTGGATGTAGAATATAGGGTCAGCTCTCCTCTTAGCACTAATTTCTTTCCCCAAAGCTCGAAGATGGCTTGGCTTGTTTTTGCATATCTTAGTGGTTTGGGGAACAGAAAAGAAGCATCATGCCAGATGCAGAGCAGGAAAGAGGCAGAGGAAGTCTTTATAAACCCGTGTGTGTGTTTGTGTGTGTTGGAGAGCGAATAAAAGATAGTTGAGTGGATGACAGATAAAGGTGAGTGAAAACGTTTTCCACCTCAAGCTCCCAGTTTCCTATGCTCCTTCTTGCACCCACAGCGGGTAGGACAACATGGATCCAGAAAATCAAAGAGGCAGAGGGCATTCGGTAAAGGACTTGACAGAGAACAGGTGCCTCTCGACACATGAACTACCTGAGACAGAGCAGACTGCACCTCCAAGCTTGTCACTGAAGTACTGAGGCAGAACTGTCCAGAAATCAGATGCACTGTGCTCAACCAGGACGGGTTTCTCCCCGGGGGACCTTGGGGAATGTCTGGAGACTTTTGTGGTTGACTCGACTGACCAGGTGCTACTGGATCTAGTGAATGGAGGTGAAGCAAGGATGCTGCCAAACATGCTACACAGCAGAGGGCACCTCCCTAAACAAGAATTATTGGGCCCCCAATGCTAATAGTGCTGAGGTGGAGGAACCATGGTCTAGTGAGAAAGAGATGGCAAATCAATATTTCAATTAAAACATTAGAAAGTATAGTATTATAAACAATTAAAAAACATAAAAATGTAGTGTTGTGGGACTAATGGTTGTTAGCTGGAGGGAAGGGGGGGGAGGGAGAGTTGTCGGGGGAGGTGGGAGTGGACACCGGATATATGGTGATGGAAGGAGAGCTGATTCTGGGTGGTGAGCACATAACGCGATGCATAGGTGATGTGATGTGGACTTGTACATCCGGAAACTATCTAATTGTTACCAATCAATGTCACCCCCATAAATTTAACAATTTAAAAAAACCAAAAAACTTAAATAAGTTATTTACTTTGCTGCTTTTGTGCTTATCAAATATGAACAAATTTTTTATAGGAAAAAAAATTTTAGGTTCTTTTGCCACCTCTGTCTCACAACACTATTTTTCTTTTCTTTTCTTTCTTTTTATTTTTTTTAAGATTTATTTGATCACTTTTGAGAGGGGAGAGAAAGATAGAGACAGAGAGAAGCAGGGAGGCCCCAGAGCAGTCTTCATTGTTGTATATCATTAATTTTTGGATATAGTTTCATTCCACACAGGTGGATGTGGGGGTCACATGGGGGCGGGGACTGAACCAGGGGCCTCCCTTGTGGGAGGTGAGAACCTTTGCTGCCATTCTGGTGGTTAACAGTTGCACCACAGTTCATGTGGGTTTGCACAGGCTGGGGTCCGGATTCGAACCTTGGATGTCAGTTGCAAAGAAAGTGCTCAACCTGCTGCTCTATCCCCGCACTCCCCAACACTATTTTTCTAAAACAATTTTATGTTCCTTGATTTTCAATATCATTAGAGTTTCAAGAACTTAATTCTTGCAATTGGTAAAGAGCTATTGTATAAGGATTATTGATTAGAAAATAAAAAGTTCTGTTGGAGACATTGTGGTCAGAATTTGGGAGATGGTGTCTGCAACGGGGCCCCTTCCAGTGAAAGAATTTTTCTGAGAATTCAGGCCACCATTTCTGTGGCACTTACACAAATGTATCAGGTTTGTCTTTTGCCATCGGTGTGATTGTCTGAACTGAGTACATGGGGGTGGTAAGGCTCTGAAAAATATACTTTATAGTCTATCTCCACCTCCTCCTCATATTTTCTTATATAAACTTTCCAAACATAGGTTGAAAGTCTTTGACTGTGAATACCACCAAGATTATACAATTAATTTGTACTGTATTTGTTTATCACATACCAATCCACCTTCTATTTCTGTTTATTCCTAAATCCATGCTATATTTTGATATATTTAAAGCAATACATCATTTCAGTTAACTTCACTCTTAAATATGACTTCACTGTGCATTCACTAGCTCTCTAATTATTAAAATCTGTGTAATCGGGGAGTTTTTCATATCTCCTCAGATACCACTCCCAGAGCTTACACGTTTAGAGGCAGACACTATTAGATTGGTGGATCCTTATGAAACTATCAATGCATTTATATGTGGAATAGAAATACTATAGTTTTAAAAGTCATAACTGATGTCATATCCTGCCTGTTAGTCTATAATCAAGTATTTGCATAGGCTCCAATCTGCTGACCACATAATCCATCCCCCACCATCTTTGGGATGTGGTTTGGGTACAGCTCCCATGGAAAACTATAGGGAATAGAGGTTCCTGCAGTGTTGCTATTTTCATAAGAAATTCAAGTCTGGTTCTTGGCCCCAAGTGCCTTTCTCTCCCCGTATTGTCTGACTCCTTGAAGCTGTAGAATGTGCTAACAAATATGCCACAGGGAAATTGGATGCCATGACAGAATGACCAGGCCCCTGTCAATGACCTTGAACAGGCCTGCCTTGGGCTGAGGTATTTCAATACCCAGGACTGGGTGATCTAGAAATGCTGGCAGCCGGGCTCGGGCGCATGCAGTGTGGCTGGCAACGCTACCTCGAGTTGCTGTCTGCCCTCTTGGTCTGGCCAGTGGACTCTGAGCCCCAGAACCATCCTCTGATACCTGTTCTGCCTGACTTGTGTTCACACAGCTCCAAAAGTAATCTCTGGCCTCTGATAGTGTCTCTTAAGATAAAACCAGATGCTTAGAAACAAAGTCTCCCTCCCTCCACCCCCGTTTTATAGCATTCTACTTAAAGACACACTGCTTTGGGCATTAAGATACTGCTATCTACATCTGGTTGTATCATTTAATATCCTGCCAAAGTTTTGTAGGCTAACATGATTTTAATGGGTAAAAGTAAAGCCACAGTCTCCTCTCACACGAGGCAGGTCAGTGATGCTCATTTTCCTCACTGCCCCTTCACATGCCTCTGTCACATGAACCCCCTCTAAGAGTTTCTCTTATACTCTAGAGGGAAAACTATATTTAAAGAAAAAAAAGTGAAGTCTGGGACTTACCACCAACTAACCTACCTAACAGCTCTGGGTTGCTTTTCTTCTTGAGCTTGCTTTCTTTGCAGATTTCTCAGAAACAAATTTGAAAATATAAGTGCCTAAATTTATGTTTTAATCCCTTTTAAAACTTTCTGAAATTACCAAGACGGTAAGGGGCAAAAAAGACACATCCCTACTGAGAGATGTATTGTCCTCATCTTATTCCTGCCAAATTACTAAAGTTTGCTCTTACCTGCTGTCATCCCTAAAAGCCATGAAGTGTCAGGAAGTCTTAGGAGACGCCCATGGCCTGCCTGTGTTTATGATGGAGTAGAAGTGACTCAGCCATCCTTGCTAAGTATTCCCTGAAACACAAACCCTTCAACTGTTGCTCGCTTCCAGCCATGCTATGAGGGTTGGAGGTTGCACGCCTCTTCTAGAACCTTTCCCTGAAGACTTTAACCTTAGTTGATTCCACAGGCTTTGGCTCCAGTGGGTACAGACTCAAGGTCATGCTAGATTCTCAATCCCTGGATGTGAAGAACCACTGGCGGAAGCAGGAACAGGGGAGGGGACTTTCAACTGGGGGAGCTTACCCAGCTGAAGAAGCTGATTAGAGCCAGGACAAGAGAAAGGCAAACTGACTGGACACTCAGCAGAGGAGTGATTCTGGTTGATTGATGGTCAGTGGGGGTTGTCAGGGTAAGTCAGCCCTGCACTTGTGCCTGGCGTCAGACGCTAGACCGTTAGGATGCTAGAACTTAGGACCAAAACACAGGCCTGCCTGGTGATCATGCCCTTCATGGGAAGAATGCAGTAGATCCCGAGAACATATTTTGGGGGAGGTACAGGAAGTAGGAGGCCGCCTCCAGGGTGGGGTATTGGAATGGGTCCGTAGCTTGGTGGTGGTGACCGTGGGGATCCAGTCACTTCATGAACTGGGAAAAAGGTTTCAATGAAGAAGCACTTAATAGAGAGGTTGTCCAAGAGCAGAAATGAAGGCGTGTTTATGAAAATACTTGGTTTATTTTAAGTAACGCTTTTCCCCATTACACAACTAAAATAAAAATATTATCAGTATATACAAAAACTCAGAGAATAGTACAATGATCCAATTAACTAGAAATAAATATTTTTCACAATTGGTAAAATCTTTCAAATCTTCTCTTCCTCTGTCATTTAAAGATGGGTAAATAAGTATGATTTTTAGACCCCCCCCTTTTTCTAAAGTGAGGTCCATATTACCAATTGCTAAGCTATTTTTACATATAACCATATACATATCTCTTTTCTTTGGGATATGTTTTTTGAAGTGGAATTTTTCTGGATCAGAGGGAAGGCTCTTGCCACCTAGTTATCTGAATTGACATCTGTAGAAGCAGTGTTTACTTTGTCTCTACAAGGCTTTCCTGAATCTGAACTCCACAGCGGCCTCAAGACAAGATCAAGGTGCTGGGGACAGGGGGTACATTTCCTCATCTTTAAACAATGTGGTTGTATTTGATCATCTCTAAATTCCCTTCAAACTGTTGCATTTTCTTATTCTCAATTGCTATGGAGAGGCACCACATCTTGAAACCAAATATTTACACTGAACACTTAGTGAACTTGGCTAATCTTTCAGAAGAAGACCTTTGGTGCACAGATCAACAAGAAAGACAACCTTGAACTCCTGGAAATTAAATTTCACCATCACTACCCCAGCCCTGAGATACCAACAGCTGTGGCATTTTCAAAAATGGCAGGAGAGACAGTACATTCTCACTTCATGAAACAAATTTCTAAGGTCTCTTATCTTTTCCTCTTACGTGGCTTCTCCATCACACGATAAACAGATGGGAAAAGGACAGAAAAAGGAATGGTGAAGAGCAAATGCAAAATCATTAATATGAAAGGATAAAAGTGGGATGTTGTGAATGAATCCAGGCAAGCAGATAGAGAGGGTGGGCTGCTCTGTGAACTCAGGGAGGTGGCCGGGCTGAAATAGACCGCCCCTGCCCCAAAGAAATCACGGAGACCACCTCGCATCTTGGCCCTTCCAGGGTCTGCCTCTTTTGCTCTGAGTCAAACACTAGGCTTGTCTCTTAGCTTTTTATGCTGCAAAGAAAGCACATGGTGCAATCTGGTAATTGACTCAATTCCTGCTGGTTGACTGGGCCAGAGGATGAGTGAGCCGTTTTTTTCTCTTGATACAGCTGAGTTGTTATGAAAGAGAATGCTGCTAAGCATTTTAGAATAAAACAGTTTGGACACAAAAACAGTGGGAGCCTGGTGGGAAGGTGGCCATCCACAGGGCTAAGTTATTTCACCTCACACCCAGAAAATCCAGTTTATTTAAACAAACCCTGAGCCAGGATTTAGGGCAGAAGGAGAGGTAGCGTGAGCAGCCACAAAATATTGTACACTGTAGAGCTGGCTGCGGCAGGATCGGGAGATCCGGTGACTGTTTAAGTTATTAGAGAATGTAAACTCCTCAGATGACATCTAATCCAGCCATATTTCCCTCAATTATTTCACCCCAGCAGGGTTTACTTTCCCATCAGTATTGGATCCCAGAGCTATCAGCTGGCGTTTTGAAGGGTGATTTGTTGCTCTAATGATGATACTGAAATCTGTTTATGGTTGTTTATCTCAGGGTCATCTTTCTTCCAAGGCAGCTTTCTTCTCCTGGGATTCTACTTGGGCAGCTCTCTTTAATTCCCCAAATAGAACAACTGTCAGGATTGCAGAGAGGCTAAATATTCTGTCTATGTTAATTTTATGACCGATGACTGTGTTATAGTTCATGAGCCAACTATGTTAATAGTGGTTCTTTATACACTGGAGATGCTTAAAGTTTACCCAGTACACTCATATGGACTATTTCATAGGCTAATTATAGATAGCCCAGGAATTACACTTATCAGTTGTAATAATGGGAAAAATGCTACATATTGAGCAGTTTACAGCGTGTCAGGCATTGTTCTAAGCAACAGTCCCGGGATGTGGGAGCTATTGTCACCTTCATTTGACAGCTAAGGAAGTTGAGGCACAGAAAGATTGAGCAACTTGCCCAAGGTTGCACAGCTGGTAATGTGGGCTACATACTGAAGGCATGGGCATGGGGGCATGGTGGTGTTGAGCAGTGCTTAACAGGGTTTTTGGCTGAAGTGTCTGTGAAGGCCGAGGGGCATAAATTTGCAATTCAGGGGTAAATTTAGCCCTAAAATCGATAGTGGTTCCGGGAAGTTTTAATAGTGTCTTTGAATTGTGTGTTTTTCGACTCTGTACTATGCCTGACTTTGTTTTATTCCAGACCTACACCAAATCTCTGAAGAAAGCCGATGCTGCAGGAGGGAGGTCCCTGGTTCCCTGACATGCCACCCAGTGGGTACCACCGGGAGCATGGGTTGTCCAGTGTGAGAATGACACCTAGCATGGAGAGATCCCTGGCTGTGAGTCAGGAGAGAACTAGGGGCCGGCTCCAGTGTTGCTAGTGAGCATCTCCGGGACCAGGAACAAGCCACATACACATCAGAACTTGGACTTTCCCATACGCAATGAGGGGTGGGATCAGAGCAGCTTTCTTACACTAGACTCCTGAAACCCCTCAGGACTCCAGACAAATGCGGTAGGGAAGGAAACAGTGCCCTCCCCTCTGTTACATACTTTCATGTTGGGCCTTCTGGTAAGATTTATGTAGGGCAACTGAATCACACTCGTTCCCAATATGTAAACAAAAACGTTTGGGTAAAACTCACCACTCAGCCAGATGGCTTCTAAGGCCATTCTAGTCTATGATCCTAAGCAGTATGGCCAAGGTCACTGTCCTTGCGATTCTCTGTCTGCATCTTGGCCTGATGGAGGCTCCTTTGGGACAGGTCTTCAGGGTGTGGATGGGGACTCAGTCACTTTGTTTTACAGGTTTTAGGCACTGTCCCAAGACTTTTATTGTCATGGCCAAGCCTAGGCAATATGCTTTTCTCTTGGAACTGGGACTGCCAGTTTGATTTTTATGCCTGTTGTCTTTTAGGAACAGCACATAGGTCCATCTGGCATTCATTCATTCATTCATTCATTCATTCATTCACGTTTTTATGTGAAATGTCTTCAATAATAGTCTTATTGACCCAAAGACCAAAAGTCTGGTAACTAGGTTATCTGTCCTTCAGGAAGACATGGCATAGGGGCTCTTAGGGAGGTGGCTGACAATCTTGGGGACAAGCGAGATCCTACATGAGGAAGTCTGAGGGCCAGGATTGATTTCTTTGCCTGTCATAGGCATAGAGACCTCTTGTAAGAAGAGTGCTTCAGGGAGAGTAAGGGACTGACGTGCGCTGCCTTGCACAGGGTGGGATCAATGAAAAACAGGGGAAGGAGGACTCATGCTGAAAGCTGGATTCTCCAGCAACCTTCGTGGACAGCATTGCCATGTCTGCTTTGCCCCTTTTCCTGCTAAGTTGGAAAAGCCCCATGGTCTCTTTGGGATAATCCTGATGTAGCTCTCTCTCTCTCTCTCTCTCTCTCTCAGGTATATCAGTAAGGCTTAAGAACCCAAAGACAAAGGAAAATGTGAAAGAAGCTAGAGAAACATTGAAAGCCAGAACACATAGGTGTAGGGTGTGTAGTTTAGAAAGAACATAACCTCAATTTAGAATTCTATACCCAGAGAAAATACTTAGAGTGAAGGCAAAATAAAGTCATATTTATATAAAAACAGAAACAATTTTTCATGATTATACCTACACTAAAAAGTACTATAGTGATTCTTAAGGCAGAAGTAAAATGATCCTAGATGGGGAAAAAACAATGTAGAAAGGAACACACACACACACATACACACACACAGAGAGAAATGGATAAGGGGATGTAATGATGGCTTAGCAGGTTGAGTGCTCGTCTTGCAACCCTGGGGTCCAAGGATCAAATCCCTGCCCTGGCCCATGCAGACCCATATGCTGAACTGGGGTGTGCTTCCAGTTTGATTCTCACCTGGATGAGTCTCCTTTGTGGGAGGCCCACTGTGGGCATACCTCCCATGCAGGAGGCCCTCTGGCCAGTTTGTGCCTTGCACAGCCCTGTGCCCGCCTGTGGAATGAAAACTATATAGAAAACGAATGATGTGCAACTATGGAGACTGCTCTGGCCCTGCCTCCCCTTCTCTCTGCCTCTCTCTTTCTGTCAAAAACAATAAAAATAAATCTTTAAAAAAAGAATGGATAAATATATGGACAAGTATGTACTACTATTGTTTTAATAAAACAACACCAATAATAATGTCTATGGAGATTAAATTATGAGGGCTGTCCGGTAAGTATCCAACTACATAGCCATTTTCATTATATCGAGCATGGCCGGATTTTTTTCTGGACAGCGCTTGTATATGTACAATAAAAGACTGGCAATAAGCTCAAAAAGAGGAAGGGAGATAAATGGTATTTAACATGTTTTTAATTCCATGTTTCATTTTGAGAAATAAAAGTTTTAATTATCTAATTAATGCTAGAGTTTATACAGTCAGGGGTGGATGTTCTACTCTTAGGGTAACCATTAAAGAAGAAATAGTAAAAAATTGAGTGACTAACAAGCAAAGAGGGAGAGACTGAAATATTAAGAAAATCTTTACTGATTGTTGCAAGAGTGGGCAAGGAAAGAGAATAAAGGGAAAATATAGTAAATGAGACAAATATAAAACAAATAGTAGGATGGTAGTTTAAGTATAGATAAATTGGTAGATATGTTAAATGTAAGTGAATCAACTGTCATTATTAAAAGACTAAGATAGTAGACTATTAAAAATCAAAACAAAGTAAAAAATGCCTAAAGGAAACAGACCTTAAATATAATGATACATACATTTTGAAAATAAAATGATGGAAAGAGACAGGACATGTAATCATCATCTAAACTACACCGGAATAGCTGTACTGATGGACAAAGTAGAGATAAAATCCAGAAGTATTACTGTAACAAGAGAGGGTAGTTGAAAATGATAAAATGTCAATCCATCAGGGATGTAGAACAATTCTAAAGTTATATATAATTTATAACACAGCCTTAAGATATATAAAACAAAAATTGACCAAATGAAAGGGAAACGTAAGCAAATCCACAAATCTGGAAAACTCAAAATTCTTAGTAGGTATAATAGCTGTTGAGAATGTCAAGGGTCCAGTATATATTCCTCACACATAATTCCAAAAGGTTTTGAAGGTGTAAGAAACATTCTTTTTCTTTTGAATAATTTCTTTTGAGTAAGGAAGAAAAAGTAAGAAGGGGTATATATATATATGTATTTTAGTTTGATATGAATATACACATTATTTTTCCAGAGAAGAAATGCATATATGTATATAGTGAACGAGATGTTTTATTTCTTTTTCCTCTTTTTTGTCCTGGACCTCAGGTGCAGAGAATTAACTTACATTCCTTAATCCAGTGCATATTGTCATCATCTGTACAAAGCTTCTTCTAATTATTTTATTTTTCTCCTTCTTTTTCAATTTCTACTCCCACTCAGCCACAAAATTCCACCCTTCTTTTCTCTCCCTAAGAATTCTGGGAACAACAGTAAGGTTCCACTTTATATGTTGCCAGTGAGAAGCGCTTATTAAAGGTTTGGAAGGCAGGATAGATGCAACTGTCATTAATTTTCCTCCATCTGCAGCCTGCAGGGCTTTGACAGATGAGATTTTACAGCATTTTACTGCATCAGATTGAACTTCAACAGTGACTTCCTGCAGTATTTGATCTGGTTGACAGAAACCTTCTACTTCACTGAGAGGTAGAAGTATCCTTCCTTGACCTTTATTCCTCTATCAACTCCATCAATTTTTAAGTCCCCAATTCCCTGTATTGAATCTTTTGTTGCTTGAAATACATAGTGTGTTAGTGTTTTCCTGACCGAATCTTGACTGATAAAAATATTCAGTATCAATAGTAGTTGCAGGACATATATCTTGGTATGTGGAAAGCTGGGATGTGTTATGTGACCTAGTTAGAGTGGAAAGCAGTGACAACGTAGCTGCCAGTGACATGGAGGCGAATAATCTAGGGCACACAAGAGCAAAAGCATTATTTAAATTATCACCTGTTGTTGCCTACAACAAATTTTCTATTGAAGACAAGACTTTGAGTGACTAAGTGGTTGTAAACTGTGATTGTGGGAATAATGACTGCTGGGGCGATGGGATGGGATGATGGTTTATGACTGTTACAGAGAGTTTAAATCATCTGAATAAAGTGCAAGCAGCGAACCAGAGAGCTTAGACGACGGAGCTAAAAGAATTCCTTAGATACCGTGGCTGCATCAAAAAGTCAGCTCTGCAGTTGATCCTGTGTCTTATAGAATTACATTGCAGGTTGAATCCACAGCCTTGCTCTGTCACATGGGAAAATTATAGCATTGCTTTGCCAAGGGGGAGGCCATACAAAGGGAACTGGGCCCGTGTGGGAAAGGTTGGCGGCATCCGACGACCATAAGCCCCACGTCAAACCAGCCCGCTATTTCCAGCAGTTTCTCCTTCCTGATCTGGGGGGGCTAGACCTCTCGTGCTGGGGAAGCCTGCAACAACCTTACCTACTCTCTACAAAGCAGAGTCTAGTGTTTCTCAAGATCTGCTCCTACCCTTCCTCATTAAAGCCAGAGTCCAGCAGATCACTGCGCCGGCCCTGCACTCAGCCTTGGTGGCAGGCGTAACGCTGAGGCCACTTTGTGTTTTATTCCTGCTCTGTTTAACTGGAGTAGTTATTGTCTAAATGTTTTCTGCCTTACGGCACTGCTCCTTTTCTGATTTTTGGGCTAGAGGGAGCTGGTTTTTGCTGGGGACATTTTGGGTCTGTTCTCTGTGGTGTTTCTAACTCTCTAACTTTGTCCCTTTAAGACTGGCATATACCAAGTGAAAAGAAAGCCCAGGAACATGCACGGTGCTGTTTTTCCCTCAGATCCCAAGGTCTCTAGGCAATCTTCTCTCCAGCTTGCAGAATCCTCTTACATATTTTTATTTTAAAGATTTATTATTTGTTTATTTTTTGAATATTTATTTTATTGTTTTTGACAGAGACAGAGAGAAACAGAGAGAAGGGGGGAGGGCCCAGAGCAGTCTCCATAGTTGTGTATTATTGTCATCAGTTTTTGACATGGTTTCATTTCACACAGGTGGGCGGGGTCCTGGGCTGGGCTGGGGCCTCCCACATGGGAAGCACATCTCAGTTCAGCATGTGGGTCCGCACGGGCTGGGGCCGGGATTCAGTCCTCGGTCCCTGGGGCTGCAAAGTGAGTGCTTAACCCATTGAGCCATCCTGGCTTCCCCTTATTTTTTATTATTTGATAGAAGGTGTGTGAGAGAGAGCGAGAGAGGGAGACAGACAGACAGACAGAGAGAAGGGGAAGGGCCCAGAGCAATCTCCATAGTTGCACATCATTAGTTGTGACATGGTTCCATTCCACACAGGTGGATGTGGGGCTGCACAGGGTGAGAACCGAACTGGGGGCATTCCACGCGGTAGGCAAGAACTTCTCCGCCATCCTGGCAGTTACCAGTTATGCTGCAGTTCAGCCTATGGGTTTCCACAGGCTGGGGTTAGGATTTGATCCTTGGACCTCGTGGTTGCAAGGCCAGTGCTCAACCTGTTGGGCTACCCCAGCGTCCTGCATTGTGTCCTTATTGGAACAGACATTTATCCCAGATAGGACTTTGCTTTCACCAGCTTCACCAGCTGTGGGACTTAGAAAATGCATTGTTCACCATCTGGCATTTCATACAATACTGTGCCTGCCAAGGGACTAATTTTACAACAAATAAGTGTGGCAGTGTTTTCATGCCCACAAGAGCCACTGGTTTTATTTTATATTCCATCTCATAGAAGCATCTGGTTTTATAGAATGGTGGCACGGCTTAGAAAAGACTACATTGTTGTGCCAGCAAGAAGAGTGCAGCTTGTATGGGAGGAGAGCTGTCCTACAAAACCCATTCTGTGCTTAGGACTGGGGACCAATCCACAATGCACGTTCTCCCACAGCTGAAAGACACCTGTCTAGGAGCTAGGAGGGTATGAAGGAATGATGGCTTCTTGCACCGTTATTCCTACTCACCTTTATTCATCATGGAGTACTTGCAAAATGGTCTCTCACATGCATCTTTGGGCTCTGGTGGTTTAGCGATCTCAGTCCCCAAGTAGTACCAACTTTCTTTAGGGGACATTGCAATGAGATGCTTGTTCTCTTTGTTTTCCTCATGTCACTGAACCAAGGAAGGGGCTCCCTATACTGTCTAGAGTGACCAATCCTTGAATAGGGTTGCTGCTTTAAAGCAGGGCCAGAAAAACATAGGACCTCACTCATAGGTGGAGTATAAACCTGAAAGGAACAAAGAGACAAAGACTCCTGGACAGTCAATAGTTTAGTGGTTGCCTGAGGGTAAAGGGGAAGGTGGGGGGGGGGAGAAGGGGGTGGGCGAGTAGGGAGGGGGCATCAAGTATATGGTGATGGAAAGAGAGCTGACTTTGGATGGTGAGCACATAATGCAATGCACAGACAATGTCATGTAGAATTGTACACCTGGCACCTATGTAATTTTTGCCAACCAATGTTGCCCCAATAAATTTGACAATAAAAGCAAAACAAAACAGAGCCAGAATTTGTATATGAGTATATGTGGAATCCAGCAACTTAGGGTGCTATTAGTACTGTCATGCCGGTGAAAAGTTTAATGGAGGACTCTAGCAGCCCAACACAAACAAGGCCCCTAACTCAGGAATGAAGGTTTGGGTCTCTATGCTAGGTTAAGCACCATGGCTGGCTGATGTGGGAGCTGCAGGACAAAGGAAACAGAAGTAGGTGGTGGAATAAGCGTTAACATACCAACTGTGACCTTGCGATCAGTTGTAGAAATGATGACTGGAGCAGCTATTCATATGTTTTCATCTTAGGTACACGTGCATATGCCTTTATTTGTCCATATTAAGCAATTCAGAATTTCCATTTCCCGGCTCCCTTTCCCCTGCTGTTTTACATAAAGATATGCTGTTAGTGATTAAGCATCTTATCTTTAGATTGATGGCATGATGTTGAAGGGGGGTTGTGATTGAACTAGATGGTGCAGAGGGTGAATGCCTCTTTGTGTGGAGAATAATCGCATCCTGTTAGGCAGACAGTGTGCGGCTGACACTGTTGTTTGGATGTTAAATACAGGAGAGTGTGTATGGGCCCTGTGGAGCCAGACGAATGTTCTGGTATTCAGCACCATTTCTACGCTCTTTCAGGGGCTCCCCTGCACCACTGCAGCTGAAAGTTTACATGTTCCATATTCCCTTAGAAGAGTTCCAGCTTAGATTTCCCTCCTGAGAGATGCCCTCACTAGAATCAGAGAGCCATTATTCTTCCTCTTCAGTGACAGGCAAATGTGTGGGCTTCGGCAGATGTGAGATCTTGCAGCTTCTCCCATAAATTGCTGTAGCCATCAGTGGCGTTTCCTTTCGTTCTGGTGGGTAACAGTACCAACTTCCTGTGTTTTATGAAGTCTGGTCGTGAACTTGGGATCGAGCAATGGTCTTCCCTGCCTGTCACTCCTCTAGCCCTTCCAACAGTTTCAAAAGCCCTTTGATTTCTGTAGTAAATCCCTTCCTGGTTGGAAGTTTCTAATTTCTTAACTGAATTGTCACTGGTATACCTTTGATAGAAATCTACGCTCATGTGTCCTTAAATTTATATTCTTGTAAAATATGTATTGTGGCTTTGTGTATGCTTTGGACATTTGATGTTTTCTTTTTCTTTTTTACATCAATGGGATTGCATAGTAAGTCTCATTTTGTTTCTTGCTGTTCATATACGAGGGCTGTCCAGGAAAAATCTAGCCATTGTCATATAACAAGAATGGGGGGGAAGTGAGGATGGCTCAGCAGGTTAAGCACTCGCTTTGCAGCCCTGGGGACCAGGGATCAAATCTCAGCCCTGGCCCATGAGGACCCATGTACTGAGCTGGGGTGTGCTTCCCATGCAGGAGGCCCCCATTTTGGTTCTTGCCCCACCCACCACCCTGGTTTGGCTCCTGGCTCATGGGGGCAAGCCTCCCATGTGGGAGTCCCCCAGCCTAGTTCTTGCCCTGCATTGCACCTGCCCACCTGTGTGGAATGAAACCATGTTGAAAGCTGATGACATGCAACTATGGAGACAGCTCTGGGCCATCCCCCTTCTCTCTGTCTCTCTCTGTCTCTGTCAAAAACAATAGATCATGGGCAAGCCAGGATGGCTCAGTGGGTTGAGCGCTCACTTTGCAGCCCCGGGGACCCAGGATCGAATCCCGGCCTTGGCCAGTGTTGGACACATATGCTGAACTGGGGAGTGCCCCCCGTTAATTTCTCACCAGCATGAGACCCTGGCCCAGTTCCTGCCCTGTGCAGCCCCACACCCACCTGTGGAATGAAACTATGTGGAAAAACCAGCGATGTGCAGCTATGGAGACTGTTCTGGGCTCTCCCCCTTCTCTCTGTCTCTGTCTCTGTATATCTCTCTCTCTCTGTCAAAAACAATAAAAATAAATCTTTAAAAAAACAAAAACAAAAGCAATAGATCATAAAAAACAAAAACAAGAATGGGTACATGGCTGGATACTTTCTGGACAGCCCTTGTCATTTTGAGATTTGTCCTTGCTTTTGAATTTTTTACTGTATAGTATGCCCTACTCGTACCATGCATTTCTTGCACATAACTTACTCATTCCCTTAATGATCAAACACTAGTTTGTCTCCAACTGTGTGCCTGTAAACAATGTCACAGGCAATGTTATTGTACACACACACCTATAGACCTGTGTGAGAACTTCTCTGAGATTTGTACCTAGGAGTGGGTTCACTTGGCCATAAAAATAAACACTTAGTTTTGCTAAGCAGAGGCAAATGCGTTCTAGAATGACAGTTCCAGTTGATACTCTCATCAGCTGTTTTTGCTTTCTGATGACTGTAAAAGTTACCACTTTGGATCTCGTTTTTGTTTTGATTTGATTTCTCCAATTATTGGGAAGTTTGAACATTTCGTTAAATGCTTGTTAGACATGTGTGTTGCTTCTTTTGTGAATTGACTGTTTATATCTATCTATGTCCTTTATGAGTCCACATGGAAACTAATTTCTCCAGAACCTTCTACTGAATAATTTATTTTTCCTCATTGGTTTTTATTGTCATCTTTATTATGTGTCAAGTACATACCCACCTACACACAGACCCACATACCCACCAGCTTTTCTGAGTTCTTTATTCTGTCCTTTTGATGTGTGTGTTTGTTTCTGATACAAAAGTTTCTATTTTGGTTCATAAGAGTTTAGATTATATCTTAATACATCAATGTCACTTTAAGTGGCATTTATATTTTTACTTATAAAAGGAAACATATTTCCAAAGTGTGTTCACTGTTTATACTTCTTCTAGGTGAATAATGTATTTATACTTTCTATATAGTTTTGTTTTTATAGCTTGTACTTTTTTTTATTTTGAATTAGATTTTGTATTTTATGGAAAATAGCAATGCAAGAATTCTTTTGCTCTTAACATCAAGCTGATGGTTAACAGTTAAGAGAGCTGAAAATGATGTAATGTAATAGTGAGTGAGTGTGAGTGTGTGTGTGAGTGTGCATGAGTATGTGAGTGGAGTGTGTGAGTATGAGTGTGAGTGTATGCATGTGAGGGTATATAAGTGTGTGTGACTGTGTCAATGTGTATGAGCATGTGTGTGTGAGTATAGACAAGTGTGTGAGTGTGTGTTTGTGTGGTGTGTGTGCATGCATATATAAATATGTGCTGAGAAATGATGACAGGGAAGAATAACCAAGGGTTAGAGCTGCAGGCCTGCCTGTCTAGTCATGTTCGAATGAAGTCTCAGGAAAATCAGGACTTTGCTCAAGTTCCCACCTCCCACCATCGGCAGGACCCGACCTGGACCCCAGGGCCCTGGCGGCCGGCCAAGGCCCACACCTCTGGCCTTTCCTTCGGGGGGGTAGGTGCCAAGTCCTTGGCAGGCGGGAGGGGGCTGAGGGAGCACAGGCGGGGGAGGAGGGTGGCATATGGTGGCTGTGGGGGGGCTGTCCTGCTCTAAATAGAAACACTGCCTCCCTCACAGATTCCAGCTGTGGGACTGGGCTCTGGGCTTCACATCTTCCCGTTATGCGCCTGCTTCATGGCCGCTGGTCCCCCACAGAGTTCTGCTGAAAGTGACAGCTGCCCAGGGGATGCCCTGCAGGGGAGGGCTGGCCAGCACCAGGGCACCTCGGCCACCTTCCGGCTGAGGCAGTGCGAGGAGTCATAGCAGGCACTGTCCGGGTCCTTGTGCAGAAGGCCCGTCCTTTCCCGTGGTGTAAATTCCACAGAAAGTTCCAGAAAACAGGGAGGTGCCAAAGGAAGGGCAGGTTTGTGGAAGTGGTGGTTCTGGGTGAGGCAGGCACAGGGAGTGACGACAGGAGAGAAGGTGGGTGGAGAGCCACGTCTTCCCAAGAGGCTTGTGGATTAACACCTGGGAAGGTGGCAGGGAGCTGGGTCGTGGGGGGCAGTGGTCTGAGGGACGCTCTCTGGGGTGTCTGAAGGGACAGGAGTTGATGGTGATGATGTTAGAGGTGGTGTCACCACCCCCAGCACCATCGCCACCATTCATTGAGATTTGATGTATTGCAGGTCCTGAGATGTATGTTTTACGTACGTGGTCTCATTTAAGGATTACGTGGTCTGGAGGGTTTAGGTGAATTACCCAAAGTCACCAAAGAGGGGCAGGACTGGGACTTAGACCCACCTGTGACCAGCTGTACACCCCATGCTCTAACCACTGCTGTAGGAAATTAGTAGTTTTCTTCTGCGATCTCTACACCTCACCAGCAAGGTCCTGCTCACAATCTTCAAAGCTCAGACCAAGCTCCTGCTTCTCCGGATGGCACATGTTAGCCTCTGCTGGACTTCTGCATTGATCATTGTTTTACTTACTTGGTGCATCCTCTCAGACTAGAAGCTTCTAGAAGGTATATTCATCTTTGTACCACTGCCTCCCTCGCCCTCCCACCAAACATGCCACAGTGTCTGACACCGGAGATGCTCCATCGTATGATTTTATTTTATGTTTTTGAAATAAGACAGGGAATGGCAGGGAGAGAAGAGAGCGAGACAAAGTCCCAAGACTTGAACTTAGCTTTCAACTGAGTCACCTACTAGTTTGGAAAACTCAAGCCTCTATTTCCTCATGTACCAGTCAGGCCCCCTAAGAAGACCTGCCTCACATGGTTGCTGTTGAACATGAATGAGGAGATTGTGGTGAGTGTCCTTTTAAACGAAAGAATGATCCATGGATATTGTGAGGATGATACGTGTCTATTGCTTAAGCTAAAATGATGTCCATCCGACACCAAATTTTGTCCTCAGCCTGGTATCTCCTTTCCCCACCCCAGCGTCACTTCATGGCCTTCAGGTATCGATGGGCCCCTCAGTTATATCCCACACTCTACTTACCCATGAAGCGTGTGCATGAAATGCAGGAATCAGGGCACCCATCACTTGGTAGGTACTGAGTAGATAACCAGGAGGTGGATGAACTGAGTGAATGAGCATTTGTCCCTATGAACACGTTTAGACTCTAAATGGTACGAGGCTGGCGTGGCAGTGAGGGGCGATTTCTACACACTCTATGGAAGCAAAGGGCTCCCGTGGGCCTGGTGCTCACTCTGCAGCTTGGCCACCAGGAACTGGATGGAATAAGCCCTCTCTCAAGTTCGATTCATGCTCTAGAATTTTATGATTTACTGAAGGGTGCTGAGTAGCATCATAACGTACAATGTCAGAAGTTCCACCCAAACTCTGTAACATACCCGCTTTTTTATTCTGCCGAAAGCTGGAACTGTTTCTCTCTTGTTATTTATGCTTCATGTATTTTTAAAAGATAAAACAGGGACAAAAACAAGTAGCGGCATCTGTTGCCCACATTGCCTTCCCTCTGACGTCCTCAGGATTATTATTTCTTTTTCTGTTATTCTTTTCAGATCGCATACATCTGAAATGTAAAGGATGAATGCTTCATTTACTGCTAAACAGCTTTTGGGGCTGCCTATGAATCGGGGGAGGGGGTTGTGAGAGGGAGGAGGGCACAGGGCCTCCACTTGTAGGTGTGGGAGCCCGGGGAGCCCCAGCTGTCTCCACACTGGACCCCTGAGCCACAGTAACTGGCACTGTCCTTGACTTGCTGTTTGCTTTCTGGTGAAGATGGACGCCTCATTCTTAAAACAGTCTGAGAAGCAGACTGGATAAGGTGCTGACCGCACAGCAGGGACTTATGCCCCAAAGAAACGAGGGACAGGAGTGTAGAAGCCCTTAGATGGCCCAACGGGTTTGTAATAGAAACTCCTTTTCATGACGCCTTTGTCCCATCACCACGCTCTGGGTCTTGGTGCAGGGATAGCATTTGAGGCCCTTGGTCCCGTCCAGATAGTTATTTGTGGTTCCCTGTGATAAAGACAGTGGATCATTTCTTCTACCCCTGCCAGGAAGGGGTTGTCCCTGTGGATCTAGCAGGGAGGGTGGGAGAGCCGACCAGATCCTGCTCAGGGATTCGGACGGCTGGGGCCGTGTGGAGAGGCTGCCTTTTGAGTGTGTGTTTGCCAATCCACTCTGCCGTCTTCCCAACCAGCTTCGTCTCTTCCACTCTTATAACCTCTGCTTCAGTAGTTCCCTCCTGGAATGCTCTTCACAATAAAACCTCACTCATTTGTCAGAATGACGTTCAAATACCAGCTCTTCTGCAAGCTCTGCTGGTGTTCCCCAGGCCAGAAGTCCTCTCTCTTCTGGGCCTGCCCTGCACCCACCCCATCTACTGTCCACTTAACTACACACATCTATAGCCAGGGGCCACTGGCATATGTTCTGTGAGCTTTTCCTTTTCTCTTTGGTTCTTAGCCCCGAAGGGCTGGAACTCTACCTTACTCTTAACACACTCTTGACTGAATCTGCTCCTCTGTCGGCATCACTGGCTGAGTTCTGTTCTCTGCCTTCTCTTAGCTGGACAACTATAGTGATTGCTTCCCAGTTGGCCGCCCCTCCCCCCTGACTCTCTCCTCCATTCATCCATGCTCCACACTGCCTCAAAGTCATCTTTCTAAGAGGCAGATCTGTTAAACATTTCAATGGATTCCCTTGCATTTCTTTAAGATCACCACATACAAAGCTTCCCACAATTTGGCTTCTTCCAGCCTGTTTGGTCCCAGCTCTACTGCGCAAAGACCCTATCATCTAACCTTGGTGAACTGCTTGCTTTTTCTGGAGCATCCCATAATGATTCCCACCTTTTCAGTGTTTAAGATGTTGAATTTCTGTGGGGGCAGGAATGTCTCTCCTGTTGCACCTTGGCTGAGATAAGAATGTTTCAGGAAGGGCTGGCTGATTGGGTTTGCTGGATTGAGTTTAACAAGATAGTCAATTCTTGATATTTGGAGCTATTTCTTCTTCTAGTATCTCTTATAGAGAATCTGGCCCAGATATGGACATAAAGCAGGTGTTATACATACACATGATACTGGTGGCCTAAAGGACTGATTCTAACTATTTCTGGTTTCACACCAGTCACTAGTATTCTTTTAGCTTTCAGGAGATCTAAAAAAGGAGAGGGAATAAAAATGTGGTTCTTGTCAGCGGGGAGGAAAGGAGAAACTCTGAGCTCCCATTCTTCCTTTGAATCCAATATTTTGAGGACCATGCAAAGCTGTAGAATAGTTCAGTGCCTCATTATGTTCATACTCTTACTTAATGTTCACAAACTATAGGCATACCTCATTTATTGCACCTATCTTTATTGTACTTCATAAATATTGCATTATTGACAAATTAAAGTCTTGTGGCAACCCTGTTGCCAAGCAAGTCTATTGGTGCCATTTTCCCAAAAGCATTTGCTTATTTCATGTCTCTGTGTCACATTTTGGTAATTCTTGCAATATTTCAAGAATTTTAATATTTTATTTGTTTTGGTGATTTGTGATTTTGGATATTATTGTAATTGCTTTGGGATGCCACAAGCCATATCCATGTAAGACAGTGAACTTAATTGATAAATGTCATGTGAATAATGACTACTCTATCGACTGACCATTCCCCTGTCTCTTTCCCTTTCCTTGAGCCTCCCTATGCCTTGAGAGATAATAATATTAAAATTAGGCCAATTGTTAACCCCACAATGGCTTCTAAGTATTCAAGTGAAAGGAAGAGTCAGTCATTTCTCACTTTAAATCAAAAGCTAGAAATGCTGAAACTCAGTGAGGAAGGCATATGGAAAACTGAAGCAGGTCAAATGCTAGGCCTCTTGCACCAAACAGCCAGTTGTGAAAGCAAAGAAAAAGTTCTTGAAGGAAATTAAGTGTTATTTCAGTGAACACACTACACTAATAATGAGAAAATGAAACAGCCTCATTGTTGATAAGAAGAAAGTTTTAGTGGTCCGGATAGAAGATTAAGCAGCCACAACACAGCAAAAAGCCAAAGCATAATCTGGAGCAAAGCCCTAACTTTCAATTATGTGATGGCTGTGAGAGGTAAGGAAGCCAAAGAAGAAAAATCTGAAGCTAGCAGAGGTTGGTTCATGAGGTTTAAGGAAAGAAGCCATTTCCATAACATAAAAGTACAAGGTAAAGCAGCATGTATAATGTAGAACCTCTAGCAAGTTATCCAGAAGATCTAGCTAAGCTAATGAATGAAGGTGCCTACACTAAGCAACAGATTTTCAAAGCAGAAAGTACAGCCATACATTGAAAGATGCCATTGAGAACTTTCATAGCCCTCTTTTTAGAGAGGCGACATCAATGCCTGGCTTCCAAGTTTCAAAGGACAAGTTGACTCTTTTGTTAGGGGCTGATGCAGCTGATGATTTTGAGTTTGAAGTCAATGCTCATTTACAATTATGAAAATTCTAGGGCTCTTAGAAATTATACTAAATCTACTCTGCTTGTGCTCTATAAATGGAACAACAAAACCTAATAACACCACATCTACTTACAATATGGTTTACTGAATATTTTAAGTCCACTCTTGAGGCCTATTGCTCAGAAGAAAAACCAAACTCCATTCTAAATATTACTATTCACTGACAATATGGTCACCCAAGAGCTCTGATAAATATGTAAAATGAGATTAATGCTTTCATGCCTGCTAACACAATATCCACTCTGGAGCCCATGAATCAAAAAGTAATTTTGACTTTCAAGTCTAATTATTTAAGAAATACATTTCATAAAGCTATTGCTGCCATAGATGGTGATTCCTCTGATGGATCTGGGCAAAGTCAATTGAAAACCTTCTGGAAAGTTATTTACCATTCTAGATGCTATTAAAAACATTCATGATTCATGGGAAGCAGCCAAAATATCAATATTAATAGGAGTTTGAAAGAAGTTGATTCCAACCTTCATGGATGACTTGGAGGAGGTCAAGACTTCTGTGGAAGAGGTAACTGCAGATGTGGTGAAAATAGCAAGAGAACTAGAAATTGAAGTGGAGCTTGAAGATGTGACTGATTTACTATAATCTCATGATAAAATTTGATGGATGAGGAGTTGCTTCTTATAGATGAGTAAAGAAAGTGGTTTCTTGAGATGCAGTCTATTCCTGGTGAATATTTTTGAGATGACAACAAAAATTTAGAATATTACATAAACTCAGTTGAAAAAGCAGCAGTAGGGTTTGAAAGTATTGACTCCGATTTTGAAAGAGGTTCTACTGTGGGGACAAAATGCTATCAAACCGCCTCCCATGCTACATAGAATTTGTTCATGAAAGAAAGAGTCAATCAATGCAGCAGACTTCACTGTTGTTTTATTTGAAGAAATTGTCACAGCCACCCAGCCTTGAGCAACCACCACCCTGATCAGTCAGCAGCCATCGATGTGGAGGCAAGACCCTCCATCAGCAAAAAGATTATCTGAAGGGTCAGATAATGATTAGAATTTTTTTTTTTTTTAGCAATAAAGTCTTTTCAAATTAAGGCATGCATAGTACGTTGGATTTTTAGACATAATGCTACTGTTCACTTGATAGATGACACTATGGCATAAACAACTTTTCTATGCACTGGGAAGCCAAAACATTTGTGTGACTCACTTGATTGCAATATTCACTTTATTGCAGTGGTCTGGAACGGAGTCTACAATATCTCTGAGGTCTGCTTATACTTGAAGGCCAGATATGGAAACCATGATAAAATGCAAAACACTAGAACTCAAGTCTCTTTACCATGCACCCTATCGATTAAGAGTAAGACTCAGAAGAGGAAGAAACAGAGTAGATCAGGCCTCATTTGAAACTTCTCAGAGGCTTCAGTAAATAGCAAGTGAAAAAAACAAACAGCCAACTCCACAAACAAACCCCCAAACAATCCAGCTATTACTGAGACTTTAAAAAAGCTCTGGGGGCATTACTCTCTTGGAACATTATGGCACATTTTCCAGGATTACAAGGTAATTCAAAGCAGACCAGAGAGGAGGAAGAATAACAAGGTCCACTTCAGGTTGGGAGTGACTGAGATTATCACTGGCCCTTGAAACCAGGTTCTTTGTTGAAGGGACTGGGGAGGGTATGGGGACCATAAATGGCTGCACCTTTGTCCCCCTTGCCTGTGTTACTGAAAAGTTAGCAGAGAGTTGGGTGGTGTGGGGCACCCCAGGGGAGGCAGCAGAGCATGTGGAATAGAACCAACTGGAGTGTCAGCCTCAGGCTTGATTTTACTTTTGATGAGGCAGCAACTCATTCGCAGAGACAAGAGGTTGTTGACAGTTTCTCCTTTTGTCCAGAGTCGCGTGAACTTTGACTCAATCAGCAGTGGTTGACAGGCATGAGCAAGGCTTTCATGAAGATGTCTGACTTAGCTAAAATTAGTGTGGTGTAATCACGACTTCATGTTGCCCAATATAATCCATCTTGTGAAAAGAGGGAATGATGTTTTTCAAACAGTTTTTAGGAGCACCAGCAAAATGAATGTGTATTCAAGTCTCGATCATACCTCTTGAGGGAAAGGAGCAGAGTGTGGATGGAACAGATGACATGCAGCCCTGGAGTCTCTTGTATTTGGCTTTGATTAATGTCTGTATTTCAGTGGAATGCAGGTGTTCCTAATGACCTGGGAAGTCAGATCATTTCAAACTCAACACTGAAGTCACGAACAAGACGAGAAAAACATCTACAGACCTGGGAAGGTCCAACAGTTCCCCCCGGAGAGTGGGATAGAATCCTTCCCAGCAATGGTCAAGGGAGTGCCTTCCTTGTTATGGCCATGCAAAGCACCACCCCAGAAATGGAGTGGCTTACACCTCTTCTGCTGAAATGAATGGCTAAATGTTCTGCTTTAAATGACCCTGTACCAGATTTCCTGGGAATGAAGTATAAAGATGTAGGAGATTATCATTACAGTGATGTTTAGGGAACCAAACAACTTTTGAGTTGATAACCAAGGTTTTGAATGGCATCCCAGGCACTTTCCTGCTATGTAGTCTTGGGGATGTTACTGTAAGTCATGGGTACGAAGGGTATAATAATGCTTACCTTGGTTATTGTGCACAATAAATGTAATTTTGTGGTAGGTACTCTATAAATGGCATTATGCTATTATTAAGAAGTACTTGACTCAGGTGAGTGATGTTGACATTGGGGGTGGCTGTGCATGTGTGGGGGCTGAGAGTACCTGGGAAATCTCTGTACCTTCCTTTGAATTTTGCAATGAACTTAAAACTACTTATGGGGAAGCCGGGATGGCTCAGTGGGTTAAGCGCTCACTTTGCAGTGCCAGGGACTGGGGATCGAATCCCGGCCCCGGCCCGTGCGGAACCATATGCTGAACTGGGAGCTCCCCTAGTTCAGTTCTCTCTCTGTCTCTGTTTCTGTATCTCTCTCTCTCTCTGTCAAAAATAAAAATAAATAAGTAAAAATATATTAAAACTACTTAAAAATATAAAGCCCTTATAAAAAAGAAGTACTTGAACCTAGCTTGATTTATTTTGTTAATAGGAAGTTGGAAGTAAAATGCTCGTAGGATGCAAACTCACCATTTTGATGGTGGCACTAAAATTTTCTTGCCTATGATGCAAAATTTTTATTTCCTTTACCAAGTGCTATGTGTAATGAATACCCAAGATTCTTATTCCAAACCTTGCTCTCAATCTTTTTGTGCTCAACTTTCACTTTCTACTTAATTCATTTTTGTATCTTTTGAATTTCTTATAATTATGTCTTATTATAATATTAAGAAAAAAAATATTTTTTATTTAATTTATTGGGGTGACATTGGTTAGTAAAATTATATAGGTTTCAGGTGTGTCATTTATAATATGAGGGCTGTCCAAAAAATATCCAGCCACATAATGTGTAAAATAGAGGTGTTTATCACTGGATTTTTTCCAGACAGCCCTTGTACATCATCTGTGATGCATTGTGTGTTCACCACCCTGAGTCAGTTTTCCTTTTATCACCATATATTTGACCCCCTTCACAACCCCCCCCCGCCCCCTCTAATCCTCTGGTAACTATCAAACTATTGTCTGTGTCAAGGATTTTTTGTTTCTTTGCTGCTTTCAGTTTTATATCCCACATACGAGTGAAGTCATATGGTTCTTGATTTTTTTTGTCTGACTTATTTGCTTAGTATGATGATCTCAAGGACCATCCATGTTGCTGCAAATAGTATTTCATCTCTTCTTCTGGCTGAGTAATAATAGTCCTTTGTGCCTATGTACCACATCTCCAAGAAAATATTTTTAAACCCTGATCCTGGGCTGGTGTTTGAGGTACATGCCACTCTTTGTTCCCTGAACTATTATTATAAAGAAAGCTAATTATATTTCATATAATATTTCATACATGAAGAATGTTTAGAGAACAGCACTCAATTGAGAATTTGGGGGGCTGTCAGGATCTAAGAATAAGAATCATATTTTGGCTTGAATATCCTTCCATCAGTGTCTAATATCTTAATCAACTCAAGATACCTATAAAAAAGAGGTGTCCATCAAATGGAATAGTAGATATTATATCAAGCAAAGAAAATATATTCAGTCATTGAAAGTAACTGAGTATGGCCACTGAAAATTTCAGGTGAAAATTGGAGAAAAGTTCTCAAGAATTAACAGATATTTTGTGTAGAAGTTTCTGAGTTGAGCTTTGGGAAACAGGACTTTTTGATTACATCGAGTTTGCAAGAACACTCACCCATTCCCCATAAAAATCCTGGGCCCCTTTTGAAACAATTGCATTAAAAAGTATCTCTCTCGGGGAAAGCCGGGACGGCTCAGCGGGTTGAGCGCTCGCTTTGAGGCCATGAGGACCGAGGATCGAATCCCGGCTCCGGCCCAGGCAGGACCCACGTGCTGAACTGGGGAGTTCCCACAGTT
>PVKE010020738.1:13584-27314 GCA_004027555.1 Craseonycteris thonglongyai | reverse complement strand
ATATATATATATATATATATATATATAGAGAGAGAGAGAGAGAGAGAGAGAGAGAGAGAGAGTCCCTGGATTATGTGCACTTTTATGGGAGATTTCAACACTGTTAACCCCTTAATACTTTCTCCAAAATGAGTCTACCTCTAGAAGAAAACTCATCTAAGGTACATTATACTCGACACTAAGATAATTCAAGTGCTTTCTTGAGCTCCGCATTGCATTGTGGTAATACCAGAGCTGAAAGCTGGGGAGACAGGAGCGGGCTGGGGACTGGCTGGGTAGAGAACGGGATTTAATACTGTCCAATTTCAAAAAGGAATAACAATCACCACTGGACTCACCAGCAAGCAATGGCAACTCTTGGTCAAATCATTACCTTCATCTTCCTCTTATTCTTTAAAACGTTCACAATGGAGCTGAGAGGTCTCTCAAAAGCATGAGATTGCTATCTCTAGCCTTTTTAACATTAACATAGAAGATGAGTTAGTTTCCTTCCAGCATGCAGTTGAAAGTAGAGAATTTTACTTAACCCAAATAAACATGGTGCATCTCATCATAAAAAAATGGGAAAAAGAAAAATTTACCACCTAGGAATATGAATGCATTTTTACAATTGCTTTGAGATTCAGAGTGAATTTTTAATACTTAATATCCTAAGTTGTTTTCTTCGTTTCCACAGAAATAACTACAAGTTCAGAGTTTATTTTTAAATCCTTTTTTTTTTCAAATCAGTGGAAAATATTACCATATTTTTCAGTTATATAAAACAGTGTTAAAGTTTACCACTTGAAAAAACAACCTCCATTAATCAGTGTACCAGTAGCTGAGGCACTTCATGTACCAAACAACTTAAACAGAAATTGAAACATCCTTGATTAGTGACAAAACACATTTTTGCATTTTTTTGCCTTCCTAGTGCCTGGCATGTCTTCTCATCAACAGGTTGTTAAGTCAAAGGTAAAGTCACTCTCATAGCCTTACTTCAAAGGACTTAGGGGGTAAGTTACAGAAAATTCTGAATCAATTATTAAAAAATATGATATAACTACAAATGTTTTCCTATAAATACTGCCTGAGAAAAACTCCTTAAAAAACATTATTATCTTTTTAACACCTTTATAAGAAGAAATATTTAGTGATCTGATTAAATGCAGGTTGAATCTGCTAAGTGATAAAAGTACACTTTGGAAGGAAATAAAGTTGTTTATTCCTTGCAAGTTGGCAGTGTAGTAATATCCAATTCAGTTATCTTCTCCTTCTTCCCAGTCCCCCTAAAAGATAAGTCAGTATTCTTCTCTACTTGAATACTATTTTTTGCCAATTTTTTTATTCTGTCAAGTAGTTAGGCACAAAAGTTCTTTTTGTGGGAAAATACACTGAGGCAGCATTATAGAATTTTATTGTTAACAGATACCAATCTTCAGTATAATAAAAGATTAATTCTAGATAAAAAAATTAATTTCCAATCTAAGTTATAACATGCCTATATGTTTTTATTAGGACTTTAATGTTTTTATTTTTCAATTATAGTTGACATTAAAATTATATTAGTTCCAGTGTACAGCATAGTGGTTAGACATTTATATAACTCACACAGTGGTCCCCCAATACGTCTAATACCCATTTGACACCAGATATAGTTATTACAACATTATTGACTGTATTCCCTATGCTGTACTTTATATATCTGTTAACATACATTTTTGTTTTCCACATTAAAAAAAAAAGGAATCATATTTTAGGCACTTTACTAAAGCCATTACACAATGCCTTCTACTTCTAATGGGACAGCTGTCAATTTCACAGCCAGCAACAATGCAGAAATACCATTATAAAGACAGAAGAGGGCTAAATAAGAGATTTGTTATCTAGTTGTTTATTTGTTCATTCAACAAATATTTGTTAAGCATCTTCTCTGTGTCAGGCAGTGTGCTAGAGGCTGACACATTATGATGTATAAATCTTAATGAACTAAGGAATAGTTTGAGATGCTAGAAAGCTAAATGTTAGTTCAGGAGCATTCTCCCCAACTTCTCCTAGGTCTGAAGAGAAAGATTCTTAGACATGTGAAATAAGTCCTACTTCCTCTCTCTCTGTGACTTAATATAATAAACTTAGCAGTTTTTTCCCAATGAAAAAGTAAACCAGGGATATAAACTATAACAAAACCATGGTCAAAGTATGGAGTCTCTTGTAGGTAGTAGTTCTAGTTAGATTTTGTAATGAGTTAAAGAGGTGGTGTTAAAAAATTAAATAGTTTTTAAATGTAAGCCCTCATTAGCATATATTAACCATTATTTTTAGAATGTTAATAATTTATTAGTTTTTAATTAAACATCAAGTCACTTTATACAATTAATTCTAATTCATGCAGAGGGATATCAGAGGGAAGAAGTTCTAAAATATCTCTCTCTCTCTTTTTTCTTTTTAATTTAGATAACAGCATGATTTGAGGTTGCTACACAGCCATAAGGCATAGCTCAATTATTGGGCAGGGAGGGAGATTTGCGTAAGAATATTTTCATGGTTGGGGCAGTAGGAAAACTTAGGGCTTGGGACATAAAGTACTCAGAGTAAGCAAGTTGTACGGTGAGAAATCTAGGGGTACTTAGAGTGGCTGCCTGTTCTTTTGGAAGATGCTCCACAGGTAACTCTAATATTCCTTCTCTTTCCACATCCCTCTCCATATGCTGCTGTCCATAATAGTACCTGGTCCAGAATGTTTGGGACTCAAGGTTTATGTATCCACAAAATTTGTATGTTGAAACCCTAACCCCCAGTGTGACTATATTTGGAATAAGAAAGTGATTAATGTTAAATAAGATCACAAGGGTAGAGCCCTGACTCAAGAGATTTGGTGTCTTTATAAGAAAAGATACTACAGATATCATTCTCGTTCTGTACAAGTATTAAGAAAAGACCATATGAGGACATAGTGGGAAGGTTGCTGGCTGGCTGCAAGCAAAAAAAGAGAATTCTTCCTAAAACTTGATCAGCTGGCACCTTGATCTTAGACTTCCCAGATCTAGAACTGTAAGAAAATAAACTTTTGTTGTATAAGACACCTAGTCTATTGTATTTTGTTATAGCTGACTAACACACAAAGTAACCACTATGATTAGTTGTCAAACAATGTCTTCAAAAAATTCCAGGCTTTAGCATTCAACATTTTTTTAAAGAAATATTTTTATTGTTTTTGACAGAGAGAGAGGGACAGAGAGAAGGAGAGGGCCCAGAACAGTCTCCACAGTTGCATGTCATTGGTTTTCCACATAGTTTCATTCCACAGGTTGGGGTGGGGCTGCATAGGGCAGAAACCAGGCCTGGCCCAGTGAGAACCGACTGGGGGCACACCCCAGTTCAGCATATGGGTCCTCACAGGCCGAGGCTGGGATTTGATCCTTGGATCCTGGGACTGCAAGATGAGTGCTCAACCTGCTGAGCCATCCCACCATGCCCTCAGTCAACATTTTTTGAACACCTTCTATATGAGGTACTGTGGCAGTCAACGTGTTATGTAATAAAAGAGAACCGCAATTATCAGTTTATGCATCTATAAGATGAAAATAATATTAATATTTTCTCAGGATTATGAGAAATAAATCAGATAAAGAGGCCTTAGCTTAGGGCCTACACATAATATCAGTCCATCATTTGTTATTATTATGCCTTAGCATGACATACTACAGATAAAAACCACAGACTTGTTTCTCTTTCTGTTGATGTACATGATAGGAATGTTGTTCAGCCCACCTGCCACTTTCATGAGTATAATCCTTGTATTGCTGTGGGGAACAAGGTTGGGACTTGGGTGAGATAAGAAGAGACTTATAAGTTTAAGGAGGCACCCACTCTCAGAATCATGAGTGCAACCCTTTACCTATAAGACACAGATAATGGGGAAAGCTGAGATGGCTCAGCAGGTTAAGTGCTCGCTTTGCAGTTCCAGAACCGGAGGATCGAGTCCTGGGCCTGGCCCGTGTGGGCCCATATGCTGAACTGGGGTGTGACCCCAGTTCCATTCTTGCCGGGGCCTATGAGGAAGGCTCCCAGCCCAGTTTCTGTCTTGTGCAGCTCTGTGCCCACCTGTGGAGTGAAACTATATAAAAAACTGGTACAGTCAACTGTGGGGACTGCTCTGGGCCCTCCCCCTTCTCTCTGTCTCTCCCTGTCTGTCTCTCTCTCTTTCAAAAAACAATAAAAATTAAAATAAAAAAAAAGACACAGAAAATGACTACCTCCTGAAATTTTATACTCTAGTTGCCTCCTTAACTCTAATGCCTGTTGGAGAATCTCCTTTATGAGAATGAAACACCTTAGATTATTGGAAGTAACCTTATTTAAGGAATGTGAGACACTATCTTCACTTCGTGAGAAAAAAGTAGTTTTGTAAAACCATTTGGATTTTGAACATTTTAAAGGAAACTGCTTGTATTGTGTTGAATAATGTCCCCCCATCCCCAAATTCATATCCACCATCAACCTGTAACTGTGACCTGATTTTAAAACAAGATTTTTGCAGATGTAGCCAGGTTAAGATGAGGGTATAACGGATTAAGATAGGCCCTAAATCCAATATAGTAGTGTCTTTATAAGAAGAGGAAAATTTAGTTAGACACTGAGACATAGACACACAGGGGAGGTCATGTGAAAATGGAGGCAGAGGTTGTAGTCATGAATCCACAAGTCAAAGAAAGCCAGCAACTATCAGAAGCCACCAGAAAAAAAGAATGATTCTTCTCTAGCCTTAAGAAAGCATAGCCCGAAGATCACTTGCTTTCAGACTTCCAGTCTTTACAGCTGTGAAAGAATAAATATGTCTCTTGTTTTAAACCACCTAGTGTGTGGACATTTGTTACCGCAGTCCCAGAAAACTAATACACTCCTCAAATGCTCGATGTGAGTCCCTGGGAAAGAAGAAAGGGTAACTCAGTAATCTGGATCTGTGAGGTACTAGACAGAATGAGTTGTTATCCAGTGTTTGTGAGGCCTCATGTTTCCCTGGGAGGCAGCTACCTATGTGCATTGAAAGACTGAGCACTGAGATTTGAAACTCTGGGAGCCAAGATTGGGACAGCTGGAACTGAGCATAGTACTGATGTTGGTGGAATCAGACTTCTTCAATGATACAGAAAGTTCCTGAAGTAGGCTGACCAGACATCCTATTTTAAACAGGACAGAAAACAGTGGCACTGTCCCATTTCAAATGGTGTATATGATCAGCATAGTCTCACTAGGCTAAATTACAGGTGTCAGTAGGCTGACCATACATCTCATTGGAAATGGGACAGTATCATTGTTTTCTATCCCATTGAAAATGGGGCATCTGGGGGGATGCTGGGATGACTCAGCAGGTTAAGCATTCGCCTTGCAGCCCCAGGGTCCAAGAATCCAATCCTGGCCCTGGGCCTGTGCAGATCCATATGCTGAACTGGTGTGTGCTTCCCATGTGGGAGGCCCCAGGCCCAGTTCCCATTCTGTGCTCCCCTCCCCCAACTTGTGTGGAATTAAACCTTGTCAACAACTGATGATGTACAACTACGGGGACTGCTCTGAGTCCTCCCTCTTCTCTCTGTCTCTAACTGTCTGTCTATCAAAACAGTAAAATAAATCTTAAAAAAAATAATAATAATTACAAAAAAAAGGGATGCCTGGTCAGCCTAGCCTGACCATCATCATCAGGAAAGAAGAGCATCTTCTTCTTTTTATTAATATTATTACTATTAATTGTTAAATTGATTGGGGAGACAGAAGTACATCTTCTGACATTTCTGTAACAGCAAGGGCTGATGGGAAGAGTATTTGTCTCCCGTGGGAGTATGGCCGTTGTACTGGCTCTCCTCTCTTCTGTGGGCTAGCTATGGTTGCCGAGAGCCTGACAGTTTTCAAACGGGTAGGCCTGAGACTCATGTGAAACATAAGAAGAAGGGACCACAGAGGTTTTACAGAGACATAACACTCACACTGAAGAACACATAGGAGCCAGACAAGAGAAGAACGGAAGGGGGACTTGATAGAAAGCTGGCACACTGAACATCTGAAAAGAATTAAGAAATGCCAGAGCGAAGACAAAATGTAAGAGTTCCAAGGAGGCACGAGGTGGGGAAGTAAGCGTATTAATGTGGCAAGCTGGGTTAAGTGGTAGAACTGGTGAAGGTGGAGGAAAAATATTGAATCTAGTACCAGGCCCACAATGGAGGAAACAAACTCCAAGCACATTAACGTAAACAGTTATTCTTTTATCTATACCATACTACAATTACATTGTGTGTTAAATAAATATTAATAGGCTAGTGGAGGAATTGTTCAGGCATTTTAATTTATGGAATGCGATGCTTCTGAAGTACAATCAAACTTACAAATTAGCTCAATCCATTTCTAAAAGGTAGACTAGCTGCACTAGTGAATTGCCACACCCTGAAATGGCTTTAAATCTTCAGAATGGGGAAGCCAGGATGGCTCAGAAGGTTAAGTGCTCACTTTGCAGCCCCAGGGACCAAGGATTAAACTCCTGCAGACCCATATGCTGAACTGGGGTCTGCTTCCCAGGCAGGAGGCCACCAGTTTGGTTCTCACCCCCCAGTTTGGCCCCTAGTTCAAGGGGGCATGCCTCCCAGGCGGGAGGCTCCCATCCAGTTCCTGTCCTGCACAGCCCTGCCCACCTGTGTGGAACAAAGCCATGTTGAAAACTGATGATGTACAACTATGGAGACTGCTCTGGGCCTTCCCCCTTCTCTCTGCCTCTCTCTGTCTCTCTCTGTCTCTGTCAAAAACAATAAAATAAATCTTTAAAAAAAAACTTCAGAGGGGATACAATTCAGCACAAATTATCCTGTACTACCGATGCATTCTGAATTGTCGATAAGTACAATCATTCCTTTTCCTTAATGCTCACATGCTGTTATCTATTGAGATAGCCAGAAATTTCACAATAGCCCTGTATAAAACTGAGCCAGAGACTGGAACCAAAGTACAGTTAGAAATAACCCCTTCTACCCAAGCCTACCACTGAGCTGTTACAGAGCTGGGAGGGCACTAGATAGAGAACTTCTTTCAAACCCTTTGTCACAACCTGGAGCCCCTCGGAAAGACTTTCGAGACAACTGTAGTCTCAGAAAAACTCACCCTCTTGGTTTAGCATGAGGAAAACTACATGCCTGTGCTCCTGGACTTAGCAAACTGCAATGGAGATTGAATAAGGGTGACAGTGGCCTTACTTGAATTCCCTCCCTGTCCATGAATTAAATCCTCTTAGAAATAAGACTCTCATCACCACATAGCCCAAAGGAAGAAACATGACTGATTGAGTTCATATTATAATACTTGGTACCTCTCCTGCCCCAGGGAAGGAAACATAAAACAAAGATGCCTGTACCCTGAAATACTCAAATATGTTCTTCAGAATTCAAGGACTTAAATTATTCATTAACTGGGGCATTTCTTTCTTTTGAAGGAGAAGAAAAGGAAGAAAAAATGCTCTAATCTTTCTGTCACAAAATAAAATATCAGCCCTAATGTTCAAATTCACCCTCAGAAAACAGTATAATCTCATATAACCAATTTTATAAAAAGTAAAAGTATATGCAAAATAAGATGAACAAAAGGTAAACAACTGAGTACAAAAAAAAAAAAATAGCTCAAAGCAAATGACATTTGGAATGAAATATAGAAAACCCACACTATTTTGTTCTAGACTTAAGTAGACTGAGAGCAGAAATGCACTGGAGACATTTGATAATCAATACAACACTACCCTGAGGGCACCAAATGCAACTATAATCTTAAAAACAAAACTCAAGGAAATGGAACATTTAAATTAGAAGTAATTTTAACAGCAAAGTGGCAAGAGAAAGAAAAGACTTCATGTCCTTTTATATTAGGGAATTCTTAACTTAAGGGTTATTTTTCACAGCCAGTTTTTGCCAAGCACCATAAAGACAGAGGAAAAAAAATTCTTAGGCCTTTCCTGTCACTGTAGCCTTCATAATCACCACAATTCAACATGACATGGTGCCTTGCAAGAAATTCTTCGAGGCATCCATTTAAGTGGACACTAATTGGAAAGTTCAGTGAACAGAAAAAGGCTGTGAACAACATATATTTCAACATGCTGTACCCAGTTCTGACCTTAAGTGACAAGGAAGGGGAAAAAATTGTTCAAAACAGCCTCTGCATTCAGCTCTGTATTGTGAAACCACTGTGAGTTGGTTCAAGGAAATCCTCTGGGCTTATGGTAAAACAGTGGTGAAACCTGGGAACTGCATGGGACTCAATCTGCTCTAGACACGTGGTTCTGTATGAGGGCATCTGGGTGCCCAGCTGAAGTCAGGGACCCCACAGGCAGTGGAGGAGGCAGTGGTAGGATATCATTCAACGTCTGAGTTCTGAAGTCAAGGTGAACAAGCATTTCAGTCTGGCTCCATCGTATGTGTCCACTTGAGCAGAAAGCTTCACCTCTTAGATTTGTCATCTGTAAAATGGGAAGAGGAATAACAACATCATGAGCTATTAGAGGAATAGTTTCAACGATGTAAATATAGCACAGCACCTGTCACACAATGTGGCCTTAATAATAGCTAACATGCAGTGAGAGCTTAGCACATGTCATTGAAAAGCTTATGTCTCTCAAAATAACCCTACAAGCTAGATATTATGATCATTCCCACTTTATAGAGTAAAACGACAAGTAATGTACCTAAAGTCACACAACTGTTTAAACTGGCATTTAAACCTAGACATGCTAGCTCTAGTGTATATACGGTATACTATTTCTCATTTAGTTTCATTGAATAAATAAATGAGTGAATGGTAGTTACTTTTTAAAGATTTATTTTATTATTTGAGAGAAAGACAGAGAGAGAGAAGGGCGGAGGGTCCACAGTTGCACATCATTAGTTGTGACATGGTGTCACTCCACACAGGTGGATGTAGGGACTTGTGGGGTGGGAACTGAACCGGGGCCTCCTACATGGGAGGTGAGAACCTTTGTCACCAGGTTGGCAGTTACCAGTTGTGCCATAGTTCAACATATGGGTTTGTATATGAGCTAGGGCCAGAAATCAAATGCTAGACTTCAAGATTGCAAGGCAAGCACTCAGCCACTGAGCTACCCTGGCATCCCTTGGTAGTTATTATTATTATTATTATTTTAATTCTTGAAGATCCGATAATCGTGTTGGGAAGCAATAAGCAAAAACATTGTAACTATAAAATAAGTTAGTACACAATCGATAGTTACTTTTATACTTCCAGAGCACCAAGCAGTACCAACAAGAAATAGAACAAGTTAGTAAAAAGCATCATGAGAGTTACCTTACCTCCAGGGCAGGAAATACTTGACTACTTAATGCAGATTCCAGGAAACCTAGAGTTCAGAGCAGCTGCCCCCATCCTGACTTGGGTAGTCTCAGTGCACTGCTAATTCTTCTTTTTTGGCTGGAGTGGGCAAACTCATTTTTATTTTATATTCTGATCCCAAGTTCCCCAACTGAACAGAGTTCTGTGTCTAGCTCTACACTCAGCATCTAAACTTACGCTTGAGATTTGTAGTTCCATGATCCTAGAACACATTGAAAGGTTAAGCCCTGGTAATTTGGGGTTGAGGGTAAGAAATTTAATACGTCACATTTTTATAATCTTTTAAACTTACGGTACATTATGCAAACTGATATCCTGCATAAACGAGAAGACTCTGGTCCCAAGACAGAATTTTTCATGTCACAGAGTACTATAAATGAGAGCCAGGATCTAATTTCAAGCCCTTCTTGCTCTAGGTACTATCTTCTTTCTCATGGTCCCTTACAGCTTCATAACATGTAAATCCACTTTCAAGCCAGAATTATGCTTTACCCTCCAGTAAATTCTGGGAATATGAAGAATTTTAGAAGACTGTTGATAAAAAAATTAAAAAATAAAAAAAGTTTGGTTTGTTCCATTAGTACCTAAATTGCTAGAGTTTTTGACAGATTGAGGACTCTAGGAGATTATGACATCTATTGGTTTGATCACATAGTACACTTTGTGAGTAATGTGCAAGGTGCTAAAATTACATTATAATGAGGTATAGGGATCTCCTAGCTCTTCAACATGTGTGTAATAGAAAAAGGTGGGGGGAGGGTCTGTAATAAACATAACAGAAAGTAGCCTAGTAGGGTGATTGGATCTAAATTCCTAGCAGGACAGGTTATAGTAGATAGTCACACCCCAGGCCTATAAAAGGTTTATGTTTGTCTTAAGCCAGTCCTTTCCATTGTTCTTGTTCATCTAGGTTACATGCCTTTGAAATGACAGAGTAATGCTCTTTTTTAGACCCCTCAGAAGCAGTAACCACCCTTAAGGGATCACATCATTTTGTTAACTACCTTGTACCTTGCTTTCTTCATGTAATCTTCCTTACATTTCCTCCTGAATTCCCAATGTATCAAACACATTGCCAAACTCATTTTCTGCAGCATTTTCTACTTCTGTTGAGCTCTTGCTCCCAGGTGTGCCCTCTGTTTGGCTCAAATAAAATCTAACAAACCCTTACCATTATTTTCTATATGTCTGGACAATCTTAAATATAAAAACACCATGAGATTCAGCTCTGCCCCTTCTTGAGTATGTAATACATACTCAAGGACACTGAATAGATGACATCTCCCTGCAGTGATGAAGTCTTAAAGAGATTAAGACACTTAGGGAAGATTTCATATACTAGGCAGTGTGTGTTAATGAATGTGGGTTTCCTAGGTAGAAAAGAAGTAAAAAATGAGGTAATAGCTCCCAAAGATTTTATTGCCGAACTTATTTTTCTGTCATTAATATTCTCAAAACAAAATAATCTTCATTCAATTGAGGTTTTATGTGTCTGTTGTCAGATTTGTGTTGTTTTTTTTTAAAGATTTATTCATTGTTTTTGGCAGAGAAAGAGACAGAGACAGAGAGAAACAGAGAGAAGGGGGAGGGCCCAGAGCAGTCTTCATAGTTGATGGCATTAGTTTTCCATATCGTTTCACTCCACAGGTGGGCGCAGGGCTGCGCAGGGCAGGAACTGGGCTGGGAGCTTCCCGCATAGGCCCTGGCAAGAACTGAACTGGGGGTCACACCCCAGTTCAGCATATGGGTCCGCATGGGCTGGGGCCGGGATTCGATCCTCAGGTTCCGGGGCTGCAAAGCAAGCATTTAACTCACTGAGCCACCCCAGCTTCCCCTGTTGTCAGAATTGTTAAGTGTTCCACAGCACTCTTTTTAAACAGGGAAGTGAGAAAAGAATAAACTCAAACAAAAGACAACAGGATACTGGTCCTTTTAAATGGGTTGTAATAAAAGAGAACAAATTTAACTCAAGTTTGAATATTAAAAACCCAGATTTTCCTCCAGTATTTGTTGAAACTGTCTGCATAAAATGCTTTTCCAGATCATGGAATATGAGATTATGAGAGGTATAATTTTATCACTGCCACCCTGATCCCAGGCATTTGCCTCCCAAAGGAGAAATAAATTTAACATGTGTTGGGTAAATATTTCATCGGTCACTGTGTAAATGCATTATCTTATTTAACCATTATAGCAAATAATGAGAAAGGTAGTAGTAGTATATTCATTTTTTAGAGAAACTAATCAACCTGCCAAATTTCACCGAGCTAGGCAGGGGCCAGGCTGGGCTTTGAAGGACATCACATTCCAGTATTCTTGCCATCATCTACAAACCATTTTCCATGCTAGGCTGGCTGCCTTGTATATAAAACCCAGTCAGCACATGATGGAAAAATCCTCCTCTGCTCCCTAAAAAAACCTACAAATAATTCATAAGTCCCATAGACCTTACTGGCCTCTCTCTAAAGAGAAGGGAAAGAGAATTAGATGACACCTTAAAGAACAGAATTATTTGAAATTCCCTTTAAACATACTTTTCTCTTTCCCACAAAAATACATACTTTCCAGAACATGCATATCTCTTCTCCATCTTCTCACACTCCACTCTCAGTCCTAAACTTTAGTTTTATGTCCCACATGCCCATTAACATTCACTCACCAAACACATGTCTCCTAACTGGCAGAGAAGTATTGATGGGAAAAATAGTAAATGTCCAAACAAGCTAACAAATGAATAAATAAGTAACCCAAAACCAACTAAAGGAATAAGGAGAGCCTTCCATTATCTTTGCAAGAGTGAGTTATGTGATATAGTGTTTTTTATGCACGTACTATGTGCCAGGTGTTCTTGGCCTTGGGAATACAAGCATGAACAAGACAGCCTGGAGCTTATGTTCTAGAGAGAGGACATAGACACTAAGTAAGTAAACAAATACCGGTACACAAACCAAATAATTGCAGGTCATAGTGAGTGCTAGGAGAAGCAAACATTTGCTGCTGTTAACAATGACCAGAATCGGTGAGAATGAGCTACCCCATATTCTGTGGTTGCTAAAGCATTCTCTGAGGAGGTGACTTCGGATGTGAGTCCTAACACTAAGGGAATAGCCATGCAAAGACGTGTATACTGAATGTAGAAATTAGGAAATTCAAAAGCCATGAATCAGTATTAAGAGGGTCATGGAGGCTGGTATAAAGTGAATGTGCAGTAGAGAGAGAAAGAGATGGGGATGGAGAGGTGTGTGGGTGGGATCTCATAGTTCAGAATAAAAAAATGTGAATTTCATTTTCCATAGAGTAGGAAGCCCCTGTAGACATTAAGCAGGAGGGATTGACATTTTATAAGTCCTATTTAGAGATTGACTGTGGAGGGTCAAGGGGAAAGCTGAATGGAAACTTTCCATACCTTCAACCACCAGCTGTTTGGCATTGACTTTAATACTGCTCATGGCATTCAGCTGGTTTATTAAATTATGTGCCTACTGTAGGATCCCAGGCATCATGAGTCTTAGAATAGAGTGATCAATTTCTACGGTAAGGTGAATGCGTTTGTGAAAGTAAGACAACCAAACACCTGTGAGGAGTTGAGAAAGGGGTAAAGGTGACTCTCAGGTTTTGAGATGGGGGAGTATTGGGGAAGGATTAATTGGTATAAGGGGAGGGTATGAGAAATGAGAAATTTAGAGTTGAGACCCAAATTTTTAAAACTCTATTTTAACCTAAGGAATTTTTACTTTATTGGCTCAACAGTGAAGAAGCCAACTATGGCTATTTACTTGTTTACTGTGCTTTTAACAACCTTTTTATTGAAGTATGATTAACATGAAAGGCTGGTTTTGTTGGAATGCTCCTCCACCCACCACCACTCACAAGGGCTCATGCTTAGTTTATTGCTTTGCTGCTGAAACATTTAATTTTGTCTTTGAACTTGTGTTTTGTAGGTAAAGTCCAATGGAGCGATTGGAGCATGTTTGTAAGCAGAGATTGACAAAATGTGTATCTACTCTTTCTCGCTGCCCCATTTACACATAGTATTCACGACGCCAAAAAGCACAGAATTCCGCTGGACCCACCATGTATAGGAGTTCATGGAGATGCGGCTGAGTACAAAGGAAGTGTATTATAGAAGTCAATGGTTTCCCAAAAGTGTTGGTAGAATGCAAGCATATTAAGAAACCAGGGGAAAGCCGGGACGGCTCAGCGGGTTGAGCGCTCGCTTTGAGGCCATGAGGACCGAGGATCGAATCCCGGCTCCGGCCCAGGCAGGACCCACGTGCTGAACTGGGGAGTTCCCACAGTTCGGTTCTCTAACTGTCTCTGTCTCTGTCTCTCTCTCTATCTGTCAAAAGTAAAATAGAAATAACTATGCACTGAAG
>PVKE010020738.1:0-13484 GCA_004027555.1 Craseonycteris thonglongyai | reverse complement strand
CAATAAAAAAAAAAAAAAAAAAAAAAAAAAAAAAAAAAAAAAAAAAAAAAAAAAAAAAAAAAAAAAAAAAAAAAAAAAAAAAAAAAAAAAGAAACCAAATAATTTTTTTTATTCTACCATTGATGGGCATTGAGGTAGATTTCCAATTTGAAACTATTATGAATAGTGCTGCTATGAATATTCTTGTACATATCTATTAAGGCACGTTTACCCATTTCTGTTGTGTGTTTATCTATAAGTGGGATTACTGTGACAGAGGGTATGTACATATTCAGCTTTAGTTGATAACTACAAGCCTTTCAAAGCAATTATATAAATTCTGCTTTTCTGCCAGGGATTATAAAAGTACTACCTGTCCCACGTTCCTCCCAGCACTAGTATTGTTTGAGCTTTCAAACGTTACCCCTCCTAGTGGGTGTGTAGTAGTATTTCTTTGAGATTTGGGTTTTCATGTCTTCCGTCTTTAATAAGATTTAGCGCTTCTTCATTTTTTATTGGCCATTTATAGATTGTCTTTCATTAAGTATCTGTTAAAGTCTTTTGCCCATTTTTCTATTAGGCTACATATGTTTCTTTTATTATTTCCTAGGAGTTTATTATATATTCTATACTACTCCTTTGTCAGATAAATGTATTGTAAACATCTTCCACTCTGTAGAGTGTACTTTCACTTCTTTCTACTTCTTAATTTTAATGCAATATGATTTATTAGTACTTTCATTTTTAGTTAAGGATTTGTGTGTGTGTGTGTGTGTATCCATTCTGTTGTTTTATCTTCCATGTTTAGCTCCATGCCCCATGTAGAATTAATTTTATACTTATATGTAGGGGAAGCCGGGATTGCTCAGTGGGTTAAGTGCTCCCTTTGCAGCCCCAGGGACTGAGAATCAAATCCTGGCCCCAGCCCGTGAGGACCCATATGCTGAATTGGAATGTGCTTTCCATGTGGGAGGCCCCCAGTTTGGCGCTCACCTCCCGGTTTTGCCCCCAACTCAAGGGGGCATGCCTCCCATGCAGGAGGCCCCCAGCTCAGTTCCCACCCTGCACTGCCCTAACCTACCTGTGTGAAACAAAACCATGTCAAAAAGTGATGACGGGAAGCTGGGATGGCTCAGTGGGATAAGCACTCACTTTGCAGCCTCGGGGAAAGAGGTTCAAATCCCAGCCCCGGCACAAGTGGACCCATATGCTGAACTGGGGAGTGACCCCAGTTCAATTCTCACTGAGGTGAGACCCCAGCCCATTTTTTGCCCTGTGCAGACCCGTGCCCACCTGTGAAGTGAAACTACGTGGAGGAACCCATGATGTGCAACTATGGAGACTGTTCTGGGCCCTCCCCATTCTCTCTGTCTCTGTATCTTTCTCTCTCTCTTTCTCTCTCTCTCTTTCTCTCTCTCTCTCTCTCTCTCTCTCTCTCTCTCTCTCTCTCTCTCTGTCAAAAACAATAAAAATAAATCTTTAAAAAACCGGGCAAAAAAAAAAAAAGTGATGACATACAACTATGGAGACAGCTCTTTGTCCTCCCCCTTCTCTCTGTCTCTGTGTCTTTGTCAAAAACAAGAAAATAAATTAAAAAAATTATTTCACTTATATGTAAAAAGGTCAATGTTTAATTTTTTTTTCACATAAGTATCCAATGGACCCAGCACCATTTATTCAAAATGTCACCCTTTCCCACACACTGAAGCATTATTTTTCTCATTAATTAAGAAACTTGTATGTATGGGTCCATTTCTGGAATCTCTGTTATGTCTATACTCATCAAATGAGTTTTCTTATCATATCAGACTCAATGCTTTGCAAATTTTTTCATCTATTACAAGTCTGTTTATCTATTTTTGCTCAAGTACATTGAATTACATTTAATATGTTATAGTATAAATCATTTATAGTACATATTAATATCTACTGTTATATGTATTCACCTTTGCTTTTATCTCTCTGATTGTCTTTCCTCATCTTGGTCCTCATTTATAGTATCTGATTAAATTAAAATTGTGGTATGTTAGTAAGCTTATAGTGTCATGGGTGTCTGGACATGGTGTGAAGAATGGATTGGTAAGAACCAGAAAGAAAAAGTGAGAATAATAATTTAAATGAATGATGATAATGGTCTACTGCTTGATATTAACAATAAAAACAAAAATATCTAATAATGTAATGAAAGGCAAAGGATAAATCAAATATAACTGAAGGTTTAAGGACTAGACAACTGACAGAATTGTGAGAACAGTCATTGAAACAGGAAAGAAATCATCAAGAGCTGGTTTGAGGAATGAGGAGATTAGTTCAAAAGTCAGTAAGTGGAATCTAAAAAACTGTAGTTGGAAACATCAACTGGGAATGGTGGAATGGAAGTTAAAAGAGATCAGGACTGGAGAAAGAGAATTGGGATTATGTGTCTACTGACATGCTATAGATAAGATATCCTTTTAAAGGGAGAAAGCATGAAGGAAGTAAAGTAGAATACCAAGATAGAAAAAAGAGACAATAGAAAGAGACAGTAAAAAATGAACAGAAGAAGGAAAGAAAGAGGAAGAAAGGAAAGAGTAAAAAGTGAGAAAGAGAAAGAAGAGTTTAAATTTCAGTTACCGTAATAAAGAGGGCTATCGGCCATATCTTTATCCCAATCCACACATCACTCAAGAATTCCACTGGAAATTATCTCAATGGGTCATTCATGGGGCAGAGACTTTGAGACTGTACCTCCCCTCTTGATGTACTGGTCTGTGCCTACTGCTGTCTCCTTCCCAGCAGAAGACCTGAGGTTGACGGTGGGATCCCAGGGCTGTCCGAAAATATCTAGCCATATACTGTGAAAATCAGAGGCATTTGTGGCTGGGTTTTTTTTCAGACAGCCTTTGTATTTGGGGGCCTCTGGATTTACTGTCAATGTATGTGCATTCAAAGTGACAGCAGATGGGTGGGTACTGATTTCTTACATTATTAGAGTGCTCATCTGAAGAGGAATTAATTCATAAACTGATCAACTTGGGGATCAGAGAAAATGGCACTTCATGGCACAATAAAATCATAACTATAATGCCCTGCTTTCTAACTACATTCAAGAATATTTATTACATTGCTTATCTTCTATTATATTTAATCAAGTTTTAGAATGTTAATGAGTCACAAATAAAGAACACTAAATATTCCTGATGGCCTATAGACAAGGTTAAATTATAGCCTGGAAGTCAGATGGAGAGTTATCTATATTCAGCTTGCACTTCAGTGGTTTGAAAGGAAATTGTTTTACACACTCAGAGCTTAAGAGGTACTTCAAAAAATAGAGTAGATTATCAATCACAAAGAGACCATAAAACACTTGAATTGTTTTCTTAGCATTTTCTTTCATTCTGTGATTTACCTAACACTAATCAAAATACTTGAAACCAAATAGATAATAGCAAAAGGCAACATTTTGGGGAAAGTTCTACCATCATTATTTAGAGTTTTGCACTAACCATTTTTTTTTTTTTTGCTTAAACAAAATTTAAAGAAATTAGAAAATAAAAATCATATATATACAATTTTCATCTTGATAGACCCTCAGTATAAATTTGAAGATCTGAATCACATTTAACAGTCATGTCCATTTTTATTTGATGTATCTGACCCTTTGGGGAAAACAAGCCAAAAATGAAAAGTGGAAGAACTTTCTTTGAACAGTTTATACTGAAAAAACATTTCTTACTGGGACACTGAGGGGCAAATTTAAGCTGACAAATACATTCCAGAGCATTTTTCTCCCTTTCTCACTTTTTAAAGAATATTAATAAGCAGACACACCAAGTTAACATGCAATGACACAGATATACACTTCCACTTGTCCAGAGGCACTATATCATGACTGGTAACTTGATTAGCAAAACAATTTTCTTGTGACAGTTATTATGATAATCAACAGTCAAAACATTTTTAGATAGATTTCAACGACCAAAAAATAAATTGGAGTGCAGTATGGGGAAGCCGGGATGGCTCAGTGGGTTGAGTGCTCACTTTGCAGCCCTGGGGACCAAGGATCGAATCCCGGCCCCAGCCCGTGCGAACCCATGTGCTGGGCTGGGGAGTGCCTCCAGTTTGGTTCTCGCTGGGGTGGGACCCCGGCCCAGTTCCTTCCCTGTGCAGCCCCTACCCACCTCTGTGAGGTGAAACTATGTGGAGGGACCAATGGTGTGTAACTATGGGGGCTGTTCTGGGCCCTCCCCCTTCTCTCTGTCTCCTCTGTATCTCTGTCAAAAAAAAAAAAAAAAAAAAATTGGAGTGCAGTAAACAGAATTAGAGTACAAAAATAATTTGGCCAAACGAATAAGCCCAGAATTGTTTTTATACTAAAATTTCCATAAATCCTCTGGCCATAAAAGACATTTTTCACTCCTAAGACCTCAAATGTCATGTGTTAGCTTTTTTGTACTCTCCAAAGAACAAAGTGGTAAAGACCAAGCACACACATTTTTTGCTGGCCTTTCACAAACTAACTTTTAAAATGTATATGTATGAGAGAGGGGTGGTGTATGACATGTACTTAATCCACTTGTTATATTTAGTTATGTTTTTTAAAAAGATTTATTTTTATCATTTTTGACAGAGAGTGAGAAAAGGGAGGAGGGTCCAGAGCAGTCTCCATAGTTGTATGTCATCAGTTTTCATTATAGTTTCACTCCACAGGTGGGCACAGGTCAGCACAGGGCAAGAAGTGAGCCAGGGACCTTCCGCATGGGAGGCAAGCCCCTATGAGCTGGGGACCTCCTACATGGGAAGCAGGCCTGGGTCAGGAGCCAAACCAGGGGCCTTCCACATGGGAAACCTGCTCCAATGAGAATCAAATTGGAAGCACACCCCAGTTCAGCATATAGGTCCATATGGGCCAGGGCTGGAATTCCATTCTTGGACCCCAGGGCTGCAAAGTTAAGCGCTCAATCCACTAAGCCATCCCTACATCCATATTTAGTTATCTTGATCAATAAAATCAAATATATTTTTGACTTCAGATGTTAATTTGTTAAAAGAAATAGGAATCAACTTAATAGAGAATCTAGAATACTAAGAGACACTTTGAGAAAGTATCTGACAATGTTGATTTTCAACCCACAATATGAGCCCTGAAAAATAATGACAGCCCAATTAGTGTCACTCATGAATTCATAAAGTCTTCCTTTAATATTTTGAGGCATGCAGCAGCTTGAGTTAAATGGAAAATTGAAATTCAGAGGTTGAATTCACTGTGCACTTGAACATTGTATAAACTCACTGAGCTGAGGCCCACATTTGTTTACTTGAGAACTTTTCAATAAAGTCCTGAAAATGTACTTGCAGCTCTGAATGGCTGCTAAAATCAAATTCTACAGCTATGAATATTTTGTGTGTGTCTGTGTGAAATGGAACATTAAAATTAACACTGCACTTTTTAATAAAACGCTAAGGTGATATATAAAAATGTCGCCAATTTTCTTGGCTAAGGAAACGCAGCTAAAGCTGTATGTATCATGTTTCTGGGTAGTGAATTCTTAAGGCAGCACCGGAACAACTTTCAATTGAAGAAAGAAAAAGCCAGCTCCTGTTGGGCACGCTGTGAAAAGTGTTCCACTTTACTCATCACTTTGACTTGCAAAGCACCTGCCAGGATTTCTAACATTGCTCATTAAACTTTCCCCAGCTTTCTTCAAGATCTAAAACGACATTTCATTTTCAAATGGAATGTATCTTACTCTAACTGTTTTCAATCCCCATTAATCTATTAGAGAGACAAAATAAAAGTAAAAGACCTTTGTAATTTGATGATAATAATGATGGCCAACATACCGGTATATTAAATACTTACCATGTGTCCAGCATAGTAATCACTCCTTACCTATGTCACTTCATTTAAGCTTCACTTAGCCTATGAAGTAGATTCTACTACATTTTATCGTTTCAAAAAGGTCATCAGCACACTATAATTTCTTTAAACATACAAATGAAAAAAAAAAAAAAAGCTTCCAAGTGATTTTTGATGTAATGTTTTCTTGTCACTTGTTTAAAGCTCTTGTATCACCCTAGCCTGTCATTGCTTCACAATTTCTTCTCAATACAATTGGCCCATCATATCCATTGGTTCAAAAATCAGTATTTTCAATCCAGGGGTGGGAATCCGCAGATGCGGAGGGCTGACTGTCTGCTTGTTCTATGCCATTTTATATAAGGGGCTTGAGCTTCCACAGATTTTGGTATCTGCAGGGAACTAGTACTGGAGCCTCTGATCTTGGAACTAATCCCAGAACTAATCCCCTGTAGATACTAAGAAAGGAGGAATGACTTTACACCAAGGGACATTGTATTTCTCCTACTTTTATTGCCTAACATGCTCTGTGATAATCTTTTTGCTGCACCTCAGTAACAAAATGAACAGATTCAGCTACTTGTGTGTACCTTTCTGCCTTGGATATTGTAAAACACTTAGATATCGTAAAACACTTTCTTTGCAAGAAAACCTGGCATGATGATTATTCCTCTAATGTTGAATATTTGCTTCACAGATATCAAATTTAAACACCATTGCTCTGTTTCTACATATCCAATAACTTCTTGTTTTAAAGTCAAATGCATTGTGTAATCTTCTTGAAGATTATGTAAGTGAAAAACTAGCTAAGCATGTGCAATAACATCAATGCCTATAATTCTAATAAAGTGGTAACAGCAGAAACAGCAATGACCAAGCATGTACATGTGTGTGTGTGTGTGTTTTCATGCACGCACATGTGTATATGTAGGCACACAAGAACTCAGGCAATGCCAGCTATGTCTCAGTTGCTACTTGACCAATGGTGATCATAAAATATCATTCATCATATGAGTAATTTCAATTTCTCAGATGTAAAAACTATTCTTTCTTGGAATCTATAAAATATGGAGTGTCCAAAATATTATGTAATTGTTAAGAAGCCAGGTCAGAATTGTTACCCAGGAAATCTGAATCTGTACCACATTTTTTAAATAGTCACATTATTAGTTTTAAGAAAATAAAGAAAATAAATCCGTGTCCTTATCTTAACTTTTCCATGATGAACTAATGTTGAAACTCAATATAACTTTCACTTTAGGTCTGTGGATTTAGTTTCAAACCTTTGCTACTGCTTCTTGTGTTTCTATTAAATAGTGACACTAGTCTTAGTACACCATATAAAGAGGTGACAGTTTCTGATGGGACAGTCTATGATTTAAATTAGACAGGGCAAAACCAGGAAAATGAGATGATGAAAGATCATGAGAAGCTGGTCTTGGTTCCAATTTGCTTCATTATTGTGGTGCCAATTCTCTTAATGTTTCCTCAATTAACACTTTTTGTCTCTCTAATTTTTAAGGACTGTCAAGCTAATAATAGTATATTTCCTTTGTGGCATATAAAGAATCTGACTATACACAGATTCACACAGCAAGTAAGGCAATTCAAGCTCAGATTATTCCTGTATTTGGAAAACATTCATGTTCAAAATAATTATAATGTTATTGCTACATTTAGCAAATGGATGAATACAATGATCTTATCTGATCATACGAAACTCTGATGCAAGAGGAGACTTTGCCAAAGCACCAGATTTCAAACATTTACCTTGAATTTGGTGAAAACTCAGCAAAGTGGAATAATTAAGGGCATATGCTCTGGAGCCAGCCTGCCTTGGTCCATATCCCCGTTCTGCCATCAACCAGCTTTGCAAGCCTGGTCAAGTAACTTAACGTCTCTGTGCCATAGTTTCTTTATCAATTATAGTATATTAGATGTATTAGTGTATAGTATATTAGATGTATTATAGTATATAGTATAATCTATATTGATTATAGTATATATATATATATATATTTGTGTGTGTGTGTGTGTGTGTGTGTGTGTGTATATATATATATATATATATATATATATATATATATATATAGTATAATAGCAACACAAATTCTGGATGTAAAGAAAATGAAAGGCTAAAATCTTATCAATAAAGTTGTGTATAGACTAGAAAAAAAGGTCTTTAAAATTTAAGACAGAAACTTAGAAATGATGAGTAAAGAGATTTGTGAGGAAAGATAAAGCACTCTTGGTTATATTAAATTTGAATTGATTACAGTTCACCTTCAGTTTTTATATATGTTATTATTTTTCTGTACCTATCTAATCTTTCTAGTGGCCCTCATAGGGTTATCAATGCCCAGCCCAGGTCTTTTGCTCACTGAATAAATACTTCTGTTTACATTTCCAGAAACATAGCCACATATCATATCCATAGTCCCAGTACTATTTGTTTATGTGCCTTGGCAAGAACATCAGATAAATACACTTTTTTCCCGAGGCCACACTGACTTCTTGGTAGTTGTGAGCACACTCAGGAGACTTACGAAGCAAATAAATGTCCATTGAATTCCTACTTCCACCTATTTCCCTTTTAGTTAACAAAGATATGCAGTTACCAGCTTTTTTAAGGATTGCTAAAAAGCATGTCCACACAAAAATAATACCTGGAAAAGTAATTGCTCATTCATGGAAGTATTTAAGTGCTCCAAAAGGGTAATGGTAAGAAAAAATAGTACAACTGTAGTAGAAATATCTTAATTCAGCAAAAAATCTGTTTTCCCAATAGGAAATTTTAGGCCTAATACATACCACATAGGCATATAACTACTACTATTGCACAATATACTCTTCACATTAATAGAGGGTGGAAGAGTGGTTGATGTCAAACATCAGAAAATAATAATGTTTTAGTTTATGGTGGACTATGGTAACTCTGGTTTGTCTGTCATATTTTTCACTCTTTGGGCTTTCAGTCGTGAGCATTGCCTACCACCACCCCCGTACATAATAGTATGGGTAAAGCCATGACCTGTGCTTCTACAATCTGAGGACCTCTTTCCCCGGGCCGTAGTGCATCTATAATAGGCACATAGGAACCCAGTTCAGGCAGGTTCCTTCTTAGGGACTAGTCTACCTAACCTAGAGGGAAATATTCTGTTTTCTTCCTGTTACAGTGTTGGAAGACTATAAGCTAGAGCAACTTGTAGCCATACTTCCCAGCCTCCAGGAAGAAGTTTTCTTTTGTAGGAAAGAATAAGGTGCAAAGAGAAGAAAATCAGAGATGAGGGCAGGTTACGTCTCCTAAGGGTTCCACCATTCATTCCCTTGGTTAGCTTGTGTCTCGTGGGGGCGCCATTCCCCAGGACTACCATGTGAACAGCGCCCTCTGTAGGTGTGCCACAAAGTAGTCTTAGTGAAGAGAAAAGCTCATCCAGGTCACTTAGAATATGTAGTTCCATTCTCTGGCAACGGAAAGAGTCCTGAATAATACACACTTTCTATAATGGTACAAAGTGCTTTCATACAGATAATTTCATTTCACAGAGAATGTGCTTACTTGATGGATGTATTAAGGATTTGCCTGACACTGTAGTGGAGCAGATTCTTTTTTTAAATAGGAGGAAAAAGGATGAGAATTATATCTGGATCTCTTCCATGTGGGTTGAGTAAGTTTTCCTCCATGGTACACTGTGACATTGAATTTGTCTCCTAAGTCAGGCTTGGATTTGGGAGATTATTCCTGTATCCTCATCCATTCACTGCTGATTCCGACTTAGTGCTCTTCATTCTTCCTAACCCACCCTCTGGGTCAAGTGCCTGAAGAGAAGCCAGTTGCATTTAGCAAAGCCTTTTTAATAATTCATATTCATTAGACTCTTACTATGCATCAGGCACTGTTCTAAGCACTATATTTGTATTACCTCATTTAATCCTCAGTAAATACTTGGAAGGTAGGTATAATAATTGTCCTTCTTCTACACATGAGGAAACAGGCACTAAGAGGTGGGAGATTATAGAACTTGCCTGGTTAAAAGATTCAAATGGGGGAAACAACATTCTAGCACCCATCCTTTGCTTAGATGCTCATCACATGGTGCTCAGGTGTTCTGCCTTAGACCCTTGAATACATGTTATATCACCAGTGCACATGGGTGCCTGCCCTTTATAATGCCACTCTTATAACTTGAGTCTATATTTTCTGTTGCATGACCTCTGTAGTCTGTGTGCCTATGAAACCTCATTATTCCTTCTTGTTCTACCTACCTTGGCTCCATCTATAGCCATATAATCTATGTGATTAAAGGTAAACTAACACTCATCGAATCTGCCCAGATAATATTTGTAACACTTGATCTCACAAGCAGACAATAGAAGGGTGGACCAAATGTAAGCTGACCCCACAGTGAACTAACATTGCCAGCAGAAATCTCCTGGAGAGACCCACATGTAACAGAACTATCTCTAATATTTGCCTTCCCACCCTGTTTATTTATTTTTCAATCCCTTTATCCCTGTTGGCCTTTTATATGAAGTACCACCTGAGATAAATTATTCTCCTCCTGAGAATTTTGGATCTAGTTATCTGGTTTCACTCACTGTATTCACTATGCATTTTTATTATATTTGCAAAGACTTCAAACATCAAAGATAAATTTTGGTAAACTTAGAAAAATAATTTATTGGAAGAATAGCTGGTGCTAACGGAATAGAAGAAAAGCTAGAGAAGTGCTTTAAGGTTGAGAAATGAATACAAACTTTCAGTTATAAGATGAACAAGTTCTGAAGATCTGATGCACAGCATGGTGACTATAGTTTATAAAATTGTGTTGTATACTTACAATGTTTTGAGAGTAGATCTTAAATGTTCTCATAAAAAATGTAACTTAGTGAGGTGATGGGTGTGTTAATGAATTCAGTTGTGGAAATCAACTCACAATGTATACTCATATCAAATCATCTTGTACACTTTAAATATATAATTTTTTCAAAAAAGGAAAGAAAAGAAAAAGAAAATGAGGCTTTGCGACAAAACAGGCAGAACTACAAACTAAGACAGCTCAGTCACTCAACTGACTCCTGGGTCCAAACGCTGGAATGAATGAGTTTCAGATAAGATTTTTCTTGACTCAACTCAAGATTCTAGGCAAGACCAGTTACCTTAGCTTGAGGTCTCTGCCTAGCTTTCATCTAGGACAGGGAAGGACACATGACTGACATTTCTCTTCATATTGCCCACAAATAAAAGAAAAAAATTCTCCCAAAAGTACAGTAAAATAAAAATGGTTGATGATTGTTAGGCAGCCAAATAAGAACACAACAATGTCTATGCTACAGTAGACTTCAGCGCCATAACCTTGACCATGAATACTGGGTAATTTATCCCCAGTTTCTGTATCTACATTTAATGGTACCCAGAGAGGTAATTTTATTTAAATCTTTATGAAGATGGTAAAAAGATTTACTGAGATCAAATATTTACTGAGATCAAATATAGGCAGCACTTCATATTTGGTAGTGCTACCTAGATACATGTTAAAAGACAATGAACTAGAGAGGATACATAGGAGGTCCTGATAACTAATTTATCTCACACAGAACTTATAATAAACCTGGAGCAAGGAAGCTAAGGGAGGGTTCTGACCCAGAGAAAGGTTTCCCCTCTGGGTTCCATATTTTCCTTCTGTCTTGAGGGTCCTATATCTTTACTCGTGCACTTGTTTAAGTCACTATCTTTATCCATTATTGTTGTCAAGGTTTGTCTTTCCTCACATATTCTGTTATAGTTTAGATTTGTAATATGGCAGCACTGTATCTCCCAGACATGAACATTCTAAGTTTGTGCCTATTTGCTGACGAGTTTCTTTTCAAAGGACCAGTCACCTTTGGGTTGAAAGTACCCAATACAGGATAACTTTTAAAGAGAATCACTTTATCTTTGACAGACCAACTGAACACTGATTTTTCTGTCCAGGGAAACATGCACACCATGGTAATTTCCGAACAAGATTATTCAAAATAATCAATCTTTGTTCACTTCAGTCCTTGCAATGAGACCTCAGGGGTAGGTAACAAATACTATTTTTGCATATCTAACAGGATACACTTCCTGCCTGAAAGCTATTCCAGCAGGAGTCTCCAAACTACGGCCCAAGGGCTGGATGCGGCCCGCGAGGCCCTCTCATTCGGCCTGTGGAGACCTTTTTATCTGAATAAAATAATATTAAATAAATAATTAAAAACAACATCTATGTTTTGATTCTTTTTTATTTGGACCTCGAGTGTGTAGTCGGCCCCCAAACAGGCTGAAAAGTTTGGAGACTCCTGCACTATAGAATCAATGAAGTAAATTAAAATCTCATCTTTATACTTGATAATAAACATGGTCTCCCCCAGATGAGCAGACCAGCATTTATTTCTCATACCAAATTATTAAGTTAAATTTTAAAACTCAACTTTTTAAATTTTGAACAAATGTTCATAATTATCACTGAAGGCATTATACAAATCCATTCAACAGGTAAATTCATTTAGGTATCTTGGATTATATTTTACTCTTAACTCAAATTAACAGACACATCAAGATTAATCAAATAACATCCTATATAAATTGTATTCAGGTTTTTGTTTGTTTGTTTTGTTTTTTTACTAGTGAGGCTAGAATAGACTTGGGCTAGCTACACCATCAACTTCCGAATTTTACATAACAGACATCTATTCTCACTTTCACAAAAGATAGCTTAGATCTCAGGTGCTCTCCAGGGCAGCTGCCCTCTATGTAAAAACTCAACTTCTTTGTTCACTCCCAAACTTTAGCTATTTTTCTTTCTCTCTAAAACTATCATTAGCCCTTAGAAATATAGCTGCCTCCCCTCATTAGTTCTCCCTCCCTCTCATGTACTTTTCCCTCACATACTCACATATGACATTTCCTCCCCCACATTTTGGAAATCCCCAACTGAGATGCTCATCATCTGCTTAGTTACCTTGACTACTGCCACCTTCTTCTCTGCCAGTTCTCCTTTGTCACCTATCCAATCTATTTAAAATCCCTCTGCCAAGATATCCTATGCATGCAGATAAGACCAAGACAGCTATCTCTTCCCACCCATCGCTAACTTCCCTTTCCTCCCTGACTTCTAACTTCTGGCTCCTTTAAATCTATCAATCAACAAAATTCACTAAGTTGCTTTCAGAATTCTACAAACTGTGCCAGGAACTCTATTCAAAAGAAGATAGCACATGGTTTCTATTATTTCGTATAATGCAATAAAAATTAAACAAATATATTTTTAGTCACTACTATGTGGTGGCACATGGCCATCAGAGAAAGTTCAGTAGAAAGAGACAGATGCTTGGACTTGAGAATTTAGAAAGCATCTAATTCAATGGATTCCAAATATGACTGATCACTATAATCATCTTGAGAGGTTACAAATAATCTACTTCGGATTACTGATTCAGCGTCTCCAGGAATGGAGACACGGGAAATCGTAATTAATATATATGTTATCTGCAAAAGGCTGAATGTGTGCTGCGATCTCTCACCATATACCAAAATTAACTCAAAATGGATTAAAGACCTCCAAATAAGAAAGGAAACAATAAATCGCATAGAAGAAAACATTGGCACTAAACTTATGGACCTGGGATTCAGGGAGGACTT
>PVKE010020737.1:0-27218 GCA_004027555.1 Craseonycteris thonglongyai | reverse complement strand
TGACAGAAAAAATCAGTCTTGCCTTGGCTCTAGAGTGTCCTAGTAGTCTGTAAAAAAAGATGACATTTGGGCAATTTGTTATGCATTTACCAGTAATGCATCCTGTATGTTTTTATTTTTTAAAGAGGCAAGTACATTCTCTTTTTTAAAAAAAATATATTTTATTTATTTATTTATTTTTATTTTTGACAGAGACAGAAAGAGAACTGAACTGGGGGAGCTCCCAGTTCAGCATATGGTTCCGCACGGGCCGGGACTGGGATTCGATCCCTGGTCCCTGGCGCTGCAAAGTGAGCGCTTAACCCACTGAGCCATCCTGGCTTCCCCATGTTTTTATTTTTATGGACTCTGTTCTACTATTTTTTTCCCTTTCCATACGGTAAAGTACAAAGAACATGCTCTCTAGGGTCAGCCTTGAATTTGGATCCTAACAGGTGTCCCAGAATTCACACAAGAAGTAATTTTGATAGAAAACACAGGTTTATAATTAAAAATTGTAAATTTTTTATTGATTCATAAAGTATACAGTATAGGGTTATGTATGGAATAGCATATCGGATAAATGGCCTCCACGGCTATCTTGCAATTTAGGCACAAAAAACTGGATTATCATGTCGCGATAGCGAGCACCATTAACTGTTATTGCCTGAGCAGCCACATTTTCGAAGAAGAATGGTCCGATGATGCCTCCAGCCCAAAATCCGCACCAAACAGTGACACGTTGTGGATGCATTTGTTTCTCAATAATCACCCTTGGATTTTTCTGAACCTCAAATGCGACAATTTTGTCCATTAGCCAAGCCATCAAGATGAAAATGAGCCTCATCGCTAAAGATGATTTTGTTGGAAAAATCAGCATCCACTTGTTCCATAATCTATTCAACGAACTCTATTCGCTGTGCGTGGTCAGTAGGCTTCAGTTCTTGAGTCAATTGAACTCTGTGAGCATGAAGATGCAAATCTGTCGTGAGAATACGCTGTAGGGAGCTTCTCGAAATGTCCAAATCTTGACCACGGTGCCGAATGGATGTCCCTGGACTCTCAGCAACACTCTCACGAACTGCTTCGACGTTTTGTGTTGAATGACTTGTTGAAGGACGGCCAGAGTGTTTAAGATCACTAATTGATCCAGTCTCCCTAAAATTTTTTATTTATTTATTTTTTTTAAAGATTCATTTCATTGGTTTTTGACAGAGAGACAGAGACAGAGAAAAGGGGGAGGGCCCAGAGCAGTCTCCATAGTTGATACCAGTTTTCCATATAGTTTCACTCCACAGGGGCGTGGGGCTGTGCAGGGCAGGAACTGGGCCGGGAGCCTCCCACATAGGCCCCGGCAAGAACTGAACTGGGGGCACACCCCAGTTCAGCACGTGGGTCCGCATGGGCCGGGGCTGGGATTCGTCCCCAGGGCTTCAAAGCGAGTGCTTAACCCGCTGAGCCATCCCAGCTTTCCCTCCCTAAATTTTTTAATTAATCTCTTCACAGTTGATGAAGTTAAATCACTATTCCGACCATATTTTGTATGAAAATTGTGAACTGTAGCTGCCAAACCTCCAATATTTTAAAAATATTTCTCAACTACGAAAATGCGTTGTTCTTTTGTGTAGCGCTCAATTTTTAATAACCCTGAACTGTCAGCTGTCAAGCTTTTTTTTTCGTTGGCAACACTTTACTGCACAAATGACGCAAAATTCGAATCTTGCGTGAATTTTGGGACACAGGTTAGTTTTATCATAGGATCCAATTTAATTTTAGATGTTAAGTAACTTCCAAATTTGAGTTTTCCTATCTATAAAAATGGAGTAATATTTACTTCATTGGGTGACTATATTTTCTTACCTATTGCTGCATAATAAATTACTCCAAAACATAGTGGATTAAAACAGCAAACACTTGTCATCTGATAGTTTCTGTGGGTCAGGAATCAGGGAGCATAGTTTCTGTGGGTCAGGAATCGGAGCAGATTGGTTCTGGCTCAGGGTCCTTCAGGCTTTGGCTGGGCTGCAAGCATCTGAAAGCTTGACTGGGGCCAGAGGGTCTGTTTCCTGGGTGGCTGCCTCGTGGCTGTTGGCAGAGGCCTTAGTTCCTCACGGCACATGTGCCTCCTCACAGGCTGTAGGAGCATCCTCCTAGCATGGCAGCCAACTCCCCCAGAGTATTTGATCCCAGAGGGAGCAAGGACAAAACTTCTTGTGAACTAGTGTCTAAAGTTGTACACCTTTACATCTTTATTTTATTCATTAGAATAAAGTTGTTAAGTTCAGCCCACATTCCAGGAGAGGGAATTTAGGCTCCATCTCTTGAAGGGAAGAATATCAGAGAATTTGTGGACTATTTAAAAATCACCACAGGTGGACTCTGAGTCCTATGAGGTGCCTCTCTAACCAGTCCTGACATGTGCTCTGAGGGCTGTGTTACCTTTCTTGCTATAAGTCCCCTGTCCTGCTCAGCTGGTAGGACAGGGACAGGCTTTCTGTTTGAGCAGCTACTGCAAAGGATAGAGAAGTGAAAAAAAAACACAACTTTTCATTGAGCCAAAGGCTAAACTGATAGTTGCTGTAATCAATCCCTATAAGGATAAAGTGATGTGGATTGTGTTAATTTCTCTCTGCCAGGTACACTACCATCCCAAGAGTGGATAATAAAAACATTATTCTTTTGAGTACCTTAAGTAGAGGGAATGTTCTCCTAAGCTTCCCTCCGTATTCTTTGCTAAATTGAGGAGAAAACAGCAATTGAGCTAACCATGAACAGGCAAAGTGTGGTGGTGGTGGTGTGGTGGGGTAGCTAAATTCCTAGGTAAGTTCCTAGTAGTGTTCTCCTGAACACCAAGGCAGGAGTGAAGACCATCCCTATTCCTCTCTCCAGGTCTTGACCTTCAAGTCTGTGTCTTTTCAGAATAACTTTTTAGAGGCCATGGAGTCATAAACCAACTCAATGTTTAGCCTTCTAGGTGTTTTTTTATTTATTTTTTTAAAGATTTATTTTATTGATTTTTGACAGAGAGAAATAGATACAGAGAGATACAGAGAGAAGGGGGAGGGCCCAGAGCAGTCTCCATAGTTGACAGCATTAGTTTTCCATATAGTTTCACTCCACAGGTGGGCACAGGGCTGCGCAGGGCAGGAACTGGGCCGGGAGCCTCGTGCATAGGTCCTGGCAAGAACTGAACTGGGGGCACTCCCCAGTTTCAGCATGTGGGTCCGCATCAGCCGGGGCTGGGATTCGATCCTTGGTCCCCGGGGCTTCAAAGCGAGCGCTTAACCCCCTGAGCCATCCCAGCTTTCCCTTCTAGGTGTTTTTAATGTGTAATCTTGGACAAAGGTTGCATTCACAGTACTTTTGGCATTAGTTAAGATAACTAGGCCAGAGTCAGTATTCTCTGTGGAGCAAAGGAGAATGAAAACAGGAAAATGTATCACATGTAAACTGATTTCTGAAATTTATATCACCATTACCCTGAGCTCCAGACTTGATACTCAATTGCCTACTTGACAACTTCACTTGGATGTTAAATAAGTTTCTTAAACTTAATATTTGAACTCCTGGTTTTTACTACCACCCATCATTTCATCCCTAAACAAAACAAAATAGAACAAGCAAACAAATCCACCCTCCTTTTTCTATATTTTTCCTCATCTTAGTAACTGGAAACTCTGTTATTACAGTTACTCAGGCTAAAAAACTTGGGGTCATTCTTGACTCCCTTTTTCTCTCACATCCCACATGTAGTCCATTAACTCATATATTAACTCAGCCTACAAAACATCTAGAACCTTCTTCCTTCTGCTACTGTCTTCATCCAAACCATAGTCTCCCTTCCCTGGATTACTCTAATAGGCTGTCTAATTGGTCTTGCTTCCACTGTTGCTTCTCTACAACTTTTGTTCAGATAGTAGCCAGAGGGATCCAGTTGAAACATACAGATTATTCCATACCTGCACTTAGTATTCACCAGTGGCTTCCCAGCTGACTCTGGGTAAATGCCAGTCATGACAGTGGCCTACAAAGTCCTATCTGATCTGGGCTCCATTCTCTGATTTCTTCTCCTACCATCTTCCCCTTGCTTAGACAGACACTGCCATGCTGTTCCATGTACATAATGAGCACACTTCTGCCCTAAGGCTTTCTGCCTTTCCCTCTACTTGTAGTGTTCTCCCTGCAGATACCTTGTGCATGGCCTACTTCCTTTCTTTCTGACTAAAATTCAACTTAACAGTAAGGCTTCTCCCACAACTATGTCATAACTGGCATGTAGTGGGTGTTCCACAAATATTTGTCAGATGAGTGAACCGCAACTAGAGGCAAAACGTGGTGGACCTTCAGCTTCTGTCTCCTGATGCCCCATGATGATGTTTTAGTTAATGTGTGGCCATGGAGCTTATTCTTGGGAGTGCTTAAGATGGTCTTTAACATTTACTGACTGATGACATCTTAGAGGAAGGGTTATCAGGTCAAAGAGTAGGCCTGAGAAATGACCCAGTGGCTGTGGGAGAAATGTGGCTTGGTGGAAACAAGATCCAGTCACCCTGACCCACTTCCTTCTGTAGGAGGAACTTTACCTGAAAACAAGAAGAAATTTGCTTTATAACATCCTGTCTAGAAAACCCCTCACGCTGAGAGGCATTGAGCAGCCTGTTTGGCAAGTAGGGCGTTATGGAAACGGCTTGGGGCTTGCTTAGTTCGTTCCTGTCTGGGTGCTTCTGGGGCTGGTCTTGGAAGCACAGTTTGAGAGTAGCAGGACTTTGGGGATTTTTAAAGCCAAGAAAGCCAAGCCCATGATATTATATAATCCCATAGACTTTTACAGTCTCAGAATGAGTGGTTTGACATCTTACTAATTATCTCCATTTGATAATGGGTATAGAACTGAAGCACAAAGTAATTGAAGAACCAGAAAAACTGGAATTGGGACCAGGCCTATTGATTCTCTCTCGCATCTTTGCCAACAAAATGACAACTGGCCTACTTTGAGTTTTATTGCTTTCGAATGACTGTGACTGGTGACATATGGTGGAAAATATAGTTAACCCTCTTAGTGAAATGCGAAGCGTAATTCAATAAAATGCATCACCCTGGGGAAAAAAATGTTATGAAGTTACTGTTTTAGATACCCATGTGTGTTTTTAGTTTTCTATAAATTGAATTAGTTAATAATAATACTATTCTTTTACATCATCTGTAAAAGAAATGTAATTATTTCAATCATACATCATATAAGAAAAAATATAATAAGTTATAGCGCTTTTAACTATGGTCTATGTATGAGCTGATACATCATCCTGCCGCACTTTTTGCCCGAGATGCAAAAGCCAATATATTGGCCCGTTGCACTAAAAGGGTTAAGATCAAAGATGGCCAGATTCAAAGAATTAGCCTCCATCTCCTGCTTCTTGGATTCTTGAAACTTACCTAATTTTATTTATTTTATTATTTATTTATTTAAAGATTTATTTATTGTTTTTGACAGAGAGAGAGGGAGATACAGAGACAGAGAGAAGAGGGAGGGCCCAGAACAGTCTCCGTAGTTGCACGTCATTGGTTTTTCCACATAGTTTCATTCCATAGGTGGGCGGGGCTGCACAGGGCAGGAACTGGGCAGGGGTTTCACCCTGGTGAGAACTGAACTGGGGGCACTCCTTAGTTCAGCATATGGGTCCACACAGGCCGGGGCCAGGATTCGATCCTCGGTCCCTGGGGCTGCAAAGTGAGCGCCTAACCCACTGAGCCATCCTGGCTTCCCCAAAACTTAACCTAATTTTAAAATCACAGGTGCTGTTTATTTCTTCCTAAGTGATCCCTAAGCCACAGCCCCAGGCATGTCTAGAAGGACCCCCAAGACTTGGTTCATTGAGATTACTGCAAATGAGGTGTACAGGTGATTCCTAAGCTGTTAATAAAATCTCTTGGGAGAAGAGTTGAGTTTCCTGTTGATTCCTATCTTTTGCTGGGTTCCTTCTTTCCTATGAAAGCCTTGGCCATTGCTACTCATCAGATAACTTCTCCAGGATGTCATTGTTTTTGCATACCTTATAGTAGGACTTGACTTTTAAGTGTTTTGATCTCAGGGATCCCCCATTTCCTTAAAGGACTATGTGACATTGGACATAATGTATAGTTGTTAATTAGTGTTTTAAGAAAAACCCTGACTGGTAGAGGCAATGACAGTAGCTTCTGTTTGCACTTTCTTTAAAGGATGTCTTTAATTTAAAGCAGTTGAGCCTGTGTCCTCTGAGTAGGTTAGAGAACCACCTTCACATGAAGTAATCCTGGTATCTGCTTGGGCTACTTTGGTGGACAGGAGGTAGGGGCTGGCATTGGTTCCATTGCTCTCTTCTCACCTGAAACACATATTTTCAAAGCTGAATTTGAGGGTGGGCCTAAAGACTGTTAGAAGCAGGGATCGGAGCCAGTAGGTGGGGCCTTTGTATCCTGGTCAGAGTTGGCTCCCATGGTAACTGTTCACTCTTCCTCACAGCTGCCCCTGACATCACTGGCCACAAACGGAGCGAGAACAAGAATGAAGGGCAGGATGCCCTGCTGTACTGCAAATCAGTTGGCTATCCCCACCCAGAGTGGACATGGCACAAGAAGGAGAACGGTATGCTCATGGTGAGTAGGAAGCAGCCTGGGGACTCTGGTGGCTGGAATTTGTCCTGGGGAGGCCCCATGACTGGGCCAGTTGCTACATCTACCATACTGACATGGCTTGGGTCACCCTTTCTGAAGTCATGCATCTGGAGGTCCCCGACAGTCTCTGTCCCGTATGCAGTCCCCACACATGATTTTTTAAAGCTAGCTGTCTGGTGAGGGATTAGACTATCTCCCTTCAAGATAGGACACTGAGGGGAAGCTGGGATGGCTCAGTGGGTTAAGTACTCACTTTGCAGCCCTGGGGACTGAGGATTGAATCCCGGCCCCGGCCCGTGCGAACTCATATGCTGAACTGGGGAGTGCCCCCAGTTCAGTTCTCACTGGGGTGAGACCCTGGCCCAGTTCCTGCCCTGTGCAGCCCCACCCACCTGTGGAATGAAACTATGTGGAAAAACCAATGATGTGCAACTATGGAGACTATTCTGGGCCCTCCCCCTTCTCTCTGTCGCTGACTCTGTATCTCTCTCTCGCTCTCTCTCTCTGTGTCAAAAACAATAAATAAATCTTAAAAAAAAAAAGATAGGACACTGAAAGAGCTAACCCCAATGTTAAAGTTTTTACTATTGTTCTAGTCTGTTTACCTTAGTAAAATACTGTTCTTGAAGTGGTCTTAAAATTTTGGGGGGAAGACAAGGCGATGAGAACAATTATCAGTATATTCCTGGAGCACAGGGAGTACTGATTAGGACTTGAGGCAACCTTTGAGGCCCAAGGGCAGCCTTAAACATTGGAAGTCTGATAGTATTTACACCAGAAAAGGGTCAATAGAAACATCTTTTCCAATCCATGGCATGGTTCTTGATGGTATTGGGCAAGTCAAAGCTTTAGACCAAGCTTGTCCAACCTACATGTGGCCCAGGATGGCTTTGAATGCAGCCCAACACAGTTTTGTATTCTTAAGACACTGAGATTTTTTGCGATTTTTATTTTAGCTCAGCCGCTATTGTTAGTGTTAGTGTATTTTATGTGTGGCCCAAGACAATTCTTCCAATGTGGCTCAGGGAAGCCACAAGATTAGACACTGCTGACGTAGACTCTTATGTTCTCTCTGATTTAATGATGTGTGACCAGTCTCCTTTTCTGTCAGAGGGGTGTCATGCATTCCTCCTGTCCTGAGGCCTCCCATGCCCAGTACTGTACTTTTCAGGTGTCCTTGTTGAGTGTCACTCTTCAGAATCAGAAGGGACTCTGGAGACCATGTAATCCAGCTGCAGAAAGGTTACACATGACTGAGGTAAATTAGGGACAAAACCAAGGGTCAAATCCAGTGTTTTTAATTTTAAGACCACTTTTCTTCTCACTTCATGACCTCTCAATAATATGTCAAGTGTTGATAAGGACTCAAGTGACCAGTGATGACTAGGTTTTCAGAAACGCTTTAGTAAGGGGGTTAGGATGAGGAATGGAGAGGGGAGGATGCTGCATGGAGTATTTTCGGAGCAGACCCTGGAAGATGAACAGAGCTGAGTGTTCTGAGTGCTGGCAGAGCAGTGTCCATTTCTCTTCCTGACCCTGGTGGGACGGCCCTGAACTTGGGCAGAGCAGGTGGCGAGTCCTCAGGGGGGATTTTCCTCTCCCCTGTTCTCCTGCCCACACACTCTTTTGAAAAACATTTAAAATCAAACATTATTAATTCTTCTTTTCAAGTTATATATCATTTGGGAGATGGAAAACTTCTAACGAAACAGGGATAGGGAAAAGAAAAGCTATTTCTAGGTTGATGCCTTTGAAAACCATTTTGTTGAACAGCCTAAACTTTGTGCTGATATAAAATGCTTTCAGTTTTTTCTAGATGTGAATTTCAGCAATTCTGTAACTTCCTTTCTTGGTCAAGTCCCATAGCTTTCTTGGACCTCTTTGTTAAAGGGTTTAGTCCTGTTGAGAATTCCAGTTTTCTCTCCCGCCCCCTTTCCCCTGACCTACAAGGTGAGTGGACGAATGTCCTCGCTCAGTCTTCTGGGCCCCGCTTTCTTCTGTGAGGTGGGATGGGAAGTCATCACTTGCCTGGCTTTTCTTGCAGTCCTTTCTTGGCCGTTGCTGTTTGTGTGGCCTTGGCGCTCTGTGGGAGCTTGTTCTTCAGATGACCAGCCCTTAGCTATGAGAGACCCACTCTGAGGGGACCTCTCTGATTCTTCCTTTGCTCCAGCCACAGGCGATCTTGTCCTGAGCTGCTTCCTGCCAGGGTCTGCTCCCCTGGAAGGCACCCCCTTAGGAGGAGGAAACTTGGACGTCATGGCTCTTCACACGTGGGAGTATAGGCTGCTCTGCCTTCTGATCTCCAAATAACCCTTTTCCAGGATTGAGAGGCATAGGGCATGTCAGCCATCTTTCCTGCCTCACAGATACTTGCTGGAAGAAGAGAGATTTTCTTCTTGGTGCTCCCTGATCTTCGAGTGATTCTTTTGGTGCCTGTTGTACTTGGCTGTAGGGTGGAAGGCTACAATGCCAAGTGTACCTCATTTCCTATTACCTCCAATCCTGTCTTCTCCTTTATAGACCTTGAAGGGGTAATGGGCTTTATGTTATGACTGGAGATAAGATAGCCTGATGGACCTCCCATTCAGTAAGCCCTTGAAGGGCTGGCTGCCCCACCATTTGTTCGAGCTTTTTTTTTTTTCCCCCAAAGATTATGGGGTATTTTTATGCCTCTCTCCTTAGTCATCAATTCTGTGGCAGTAGAACAAATCACACTCAATATCTTATTATGCATTGATTGAAAAGGTGTAAGTTCCTTTTATACGATAGTATGAAAAAGTACCCATTGAAGGCATGTGGGCCTAAGATGACAGTAATCACCTCTGGTCATAAGTGAAAGGTATGGAACTAGTGAGTAGAGCAGGGGTTAGAGGAAGTTGGCAGCTTTTCAGGCCTAGAGTTGACGCTTCACAGAATAACTCTGTTTTGAAGGCTGTGAGTTTCCCCTTTCAGCCTAACTTCATGCAAATGAGGACACGATGGTAAGCTACAGCTAGACACCGTTCTGGGATTCTCTTCCCATTCCCTCTCTGCTGTGTCTGATTGTGCTCTACTTGTGACATAGCACCTGATACATGTGTCAGTTTCTTCCCCTGCCAGATTCCACGAGATCAGGGCTGCAAGCCTGGCCTGGCTGCACCCAGACCCCTGGCCAGCACTCTTCCGGCCGCTCTCCCTCACGTGCTTCGAGCACTCCTGTCCTACTTGATCCACTCTCCTCCCTCACCATTTAGTTCCAGTGTTAGCTCTTGTTTGAAGTGGCCACTCACTCTGCCCCTCCTGTCTGTACACCCTCCTGCCCTGCCCTGGGGCTGTCCCTCCCGCCCCTGTAACCATCCCCTGGGAGGTCTGGTGCTCTGCAGAGCCAACCCCCTTGTTCATCGCTGTGTCGTTCTTTTTCCCTGTTTGTCTTATTTCCCCTTAGTAGTGTACATTAGTACTTTTTTTTTTTTTAAGATTCTTGCTTTTTTTTTTTTACTGTTTTTGACAGAGAGACAGAGAGAGAGAGAGAGAGAGAGAGAGAGAGAGATACAGAGACAGAGAACTGAACTAGGGGAACTCCCCAGTTCAGCATATGGTTTCGCACGGGCCGTGGCCAGGATTCGATCCTGGGTCCCCAGTGCTGTAAAGTGAGCGCTTTAACCCACTGAGCTATCCCGGCTTCCCCTCCATTAGTACATTTTTAATGATTGATTGAATAAACTTTCTTTTAATGCTGTAATTCTCAAAAGAAAAGAAATGATGAGTTTCCCCAGCTCTTACTTATTAGGAGTGAGTTCTTAGTATTGTTTCTAGAGGAAGTCTAAGGAGCCTTTCCAGACTTCTGCAAGCGTGAAGTAGAAGTCATCAGACAGGCCCGAGGTTACCGGACATGGCCCATGTGGAGGTCACGCCTGTCCTCCTCCGTCCTCTTTCTCCTGCAGTTATTTACCTGGTGGTAAAGTAGTGTCTTCTATATGGAGTTGGTCTTTTCCCAGGTTACAGGTTAGGACCTCATTCACTCATGGCGGTTGGAGAAATCTGGAGGCTCAGCCGCAGGGTGGCCTTACTTTGGCTCTGTCAGGAGCTTGTTGATTGTGAAGAGAAGTTAGGAGTGAATGCTCCAAATTCCTTGGACAAAGATGTACTCAATGAGGTTCTCTCATTCCGCCAGTGTCCTGCTGAGAATGGAGACCAGCGTCATTGTGTCTTGGGCACTGACTCACTGACTCTCACCTTTGTATTCTCACTTTTCCTGGCCCTGAGCAGGATATTGCCAATATCACCGGGCGCTTCTTCATCACCAACAAGGAAAATTACACCGAGCTGAACATCGTGAACCTCCAGATAACAGAAGACCCTGGCGAGTATGAGTGTAATGCTACCAACTCCATTGGCTCCAAAGCTGTTGTCACCATCCTCAGGGTACGGAGCCACCTAGCCCCACTCTGGCCTTTCTTGGGAATTCTGGCTGAAATCATCATTCTTGTGGTGATCATTGTTGTGTACGAGAAGAGGAAGAGGCCAGATGAAGTTCCTGACGGTAAGAGAATCCCTACAGAATAGCTGGCGTGTTGGGGCTGGTTCATGGGGTGGTGTCCAGGCACCTGGAGAAGGCTGTGAGGATGCTGGGATTAGGCGCCAAGAGGACAGCAGGAAGTTCTGACACTGATTCCTCATCCCCTACCCCTACCGCCTGGAGCCGTAATTGTTAGCTCTGTCTTCCACGTGGGTGTTCCCAAACTCGTCCTGTGCCCTTCAGGCCCCATGACGGGGAGGGCAGCAGTCAGTCTCCTTGTTCAGTTCTGTCCTTCAACACAGATCATCAGGCAGATGGAGCTTGAGGAGAATCCAAGTCAAGCCTAGCAGCCACCTTGATCACAGGTCACCTGGCCTTTCAGGCATATTATTTATTTTTTTTTAAGATTTATTTTTATTGTTTTTGACAGAGAGAGGGAGAGAGACAGAGACAGAGAGAAGGGGGAGGATGGGGCTGCACAGGGCAGGAACTGGGCCAGGGTCTCACCCCAGTGAGAACTGAACAGAGGGTACTCCCCAGTTCAGCATGTGGGCCCACACGGGCCGGGGCCGGGACTCAATCCTCAGTCCCCGGGGCTGCAAGGTGAGCGCTTAACCCACTGAGCCGTCCCGGCTTCCCCTCAGGCATATTGAAGGTACCTGATCAGCTGTCCCATGGTTGCCGTGTGTAGCCCCTTGAGATCGCTGCCCCAGTTCAGTCAGACTTCTCGGGAACAGCCATGGGCACAAGCCAGGCTTTGGTCCCCTGGGTGGGTTCCTTCAGTAGGTATCAGGGTTCTAGGTGAAGCTGATGTCTACTGTTTGACTTTTCTGTCTCATAGACAAGAACGGTGGAGAGTATCTGATGCACTCCCCCTACCCCCCAGCCCCCACCACCGTCAACGCAAGACAGAGCTGAGCAGCGACATGTGGCACCCACACTCAAGGTGGTGCCATCAGGCTGAGCTAGGATCAGAGAAGGGACCGCAGAGAGTTGTTAAGCTTTGGGGAGAGCGCAAGTCTCAGGTTGTTGGACATGCTTAGAGTCCGAGAAACCCTGGGAACTTTTTGTATGTTTGTTATGGGTGTTCCATTTCTAATACTGTGACTGTAATTGGGGGGAGCTACTGATGGACACTTGTATCAGTAGTACTTCTGACTTCTACCCACCTCCCCGTTCCCACCCTCCTGCCCTATGACATCACCCGCAAAAACAAAAGGGCAGCCATAACCCCACGGGCTGTCACCAGAAGGGTGTGAATCTCAGCCCGCGGGGGCTGGCCCGGGTGGCGGTGAAGATGCCAGCTGTAGGCTGACTGTTATGGGCCTGGGCTTGTGCACTGTGGTACTGTGCCCTGCCACACACAGCTGCTTTGTCCCAGTGGCTGACCCGTGGGGCTGAAACACCCAGCAGAGGATGCTCAGGCAGGTCTGGTTTCTGTGCAGCCCTGAAGCAGGCAGGGGTTCCAACTCTGGAGGGACAGCATGAGAACCGCATCTGCTGTCTCTTCCTGCTTGCCCTCTCAGCAGCTCCTCACCCTGCCTGCCGCTGAGGAGAGTGAGTGTTCTCGTGAGGTGGCGAAGGGTTTACGTCAGAGCTGAGAGTGCACGAGCAGGTGTGCACTGAGCAGAGCGCTAGCGGCCTGCCCGGTGCCAGTAAGCCGGCCTGTTCCCTGCAGCCTCCACACTCTCAGGATCTGCCTTCCCTTCCAGCTCTACACAACGGCTGTTCAGTGACGTGAAACTGCTTTCTTGGGGTTTCCATAGATGCATGATGCCTTTTCTCTCAGTTTTTCCCTTTTCTACAAATTAGGGCTCCCAAGGCCAAGTACATGTATTTAGAGCTGAGAGTTGGGTAGGGGGTGAGGTGACCGGCTGGGCTTTCAGCGTTGGCTCTTTGGGAGCAGATAGACCTCTCCCTGAAGAGGCCTTGTCATCCCCTCAGAATGCTTTTGCTTTGCTAAATATCACTGGTTTCAGCCCTCCCATTTGAAAGGCTGAGAAGCAGAAGTCAGGTAGGAAAAGGCAAAGATGGGCTTCAAAGCCAGATTTTTAAATTTTCAAAGGCTGGCTGCCACTCTCTTGGCAGAGTGAAACTATAGGAGGTTCTAGTGTTCCTTGTAGAAAGCACTTCATTATCCAGGTCGCTCTCCCAGCACAGGAAGACCTTGAGGTTAGTTTTGAGAGCTGCGTGGTCTTGGTTCGATCCCACAAGTGCAGTCACACCCCTGCGGGGGCAGCAGCTCTCCTCTGAAGAGCCCCGTGGCTGCTGAATGCGAATGGGGCTGGGGTGTGGGTGCACAGCTTCCTGGAGGGAAAGCACCGCTTTTAAGTGATTGAATCCTGCATAAAAGATGACAACTATAGGGGGGTCCAGACCAGAATCTCCAGCTCTTGGAAGAATGATGCAAGCAGCTTTCACTTTTCTGTTGGTGTTAATTGGGGTGAAAAATGGGATGCTGGGTTATTGCAGGGTTTGCCTGGTCTCATTCCCTTCCTGACAGCCAGCGTGGGCCGGCTGCACTAGCCGTTCCCGCAGCCCTGCCCTGGCTCCAGCATCACTGTGCCTTAGTTTTCTCCTCTCTACCTCCTCCTCCCCAACTCCTCCCTCCACCTGCCTCTTTTCCTTCTCCTCTTCTGGAAGTAATCATTAAACAGTTGCTTGTTCCTCAGTGAGTTTTCCTTATGCTGTGGCTTTTTCTTTTTTAGCCAGTTTCCCCATAGTGTCTGTTGTGTAAGAGCAGACTCATCACATAAGCTTCTTCCCACGTGCCCCTCCCCAAATTTACATAGAGATATATGCATACACTCTGGAATGAATGATTTCCAAACATGATGTCTGATACCAGTTTGGAGTTTTAAACATAATGAATGTTTACCCATCAGATAATCATTTGTGCTCTGTGGTGACTTCTTTATACCATTATGAAAATTGGTGTTTTTATAGGCCTGACATTCTTTTTCTCTGCCAAATAGGTACTTTATTATGAAGATATACCTGTGATTTCTAACTCACTGAACTTTTTTCATATTAAAAATTCATATAAAATTTAGAGTTTTCTTATTTGGGCTGTCTTGAGTTCTTGATAACTCAGTCCCTTATCAGAAAAATACTGAGTGAATAATACAAAGTTATAAAAATACAAGTTTGAACTTAGAGTTTAGTTTGAATGTTTTACTAGAAAAGCAAATATTGCTTTAGATGTCTCACATAAGAAATGCTTAGTGGTAAGGTGTAGCTGCTTCCAGAAAGAAAAAGGCCTATGCCTTTTTGTCTGCTGAGTACACTCAAGACATCTCACAGGTGAAGCACGTCTGCATTCCGTTAAGCCCCGTTCGGTCTCCGAGGGTCGGTGCACAGTAGGTTGTCTCCCAGATAACTGCTTGTCACCTTTTTCAGTGTTTTCTGAAACATTAAGGGCTTCGTTTTTTCACTTTACTCACCTGTTGACTACATTCTCTGCAAACAGGAAATGGTAATTCTCTGAAAGACTAGGTCCCGCCAGCACTCCCCTAGCCTTCCATGCGTCTCACAGCTGAGCACATGCGTGGAGCACGCCGTCCACGCTGGGTCTTTGCTGACGGAGCCCAGAGTGACACCAGTGTGTGCGTTCGGGCGTCTCCATGCCAGTCCCCTGTGGGGTTGGGGAGTGGATCTGCTTAGGAGTTCAAGGGGCATTTCAGTGACCTCAAACGAAAAAATAGGAGCTGATTTAAGAAAAGTGCTGCATCAAGAAGTTTCCTGTTTTCATGTGAGGGGGATAATTTTTATAAGCAAGTCGGAGGGTCTCTTCCTTTTAGTTACTGGTGGAGAAGATATTTGCGGGTTTTGGGGTGCCCATATTTTCATGGCTCTGATATATCCAAACTCTTAGACACTTAAGAATTGGGAGCTATTCTAATGTTCTAAAATCTACTAGTTGGGCAAAATATTTGCTAACATACGAAGCTTTCCAAAATGCCAGGAATGTTGAAAAAGAAATGTGACTTTAAAATGATGTGCAACACACATTCATTGTCTCTTTTTTTTTTCTTTATTGTTAAATTTAATGGGGTGACACTGACTGGTAACAATTAGCTTCCGGATGTACAAGTCCACGTCTTAACTAGGCGTCATTTAGATCAGTAACAAGTTATGTATGGAGGAAATACAATAGGATCACCTAACAAGGAAGGAAATTGGAAGTAACCGTTAATCTCTCTTGGTTAATCACCTCTGCTGAGATCAGACAGAATGTAGGTGGGTTTAGAAACCGTAAAACCCCGCCCTCCGTGACATGAAGGCAGGGAATAGGAGCTTTGACCAGGCAGTCCACTCTTGGTCATTTTGACTTTGAAGCCATGTTTTTGGAGGTGATATTTATCAAGTTATCCGTTATTCACTAGGCATGGCAGCAGACCCTGCAGGTGATGAGGCGGGTCTAGGGCGTGAGGGCTGTAGTGCGTTCTGTCAGGAACATAGGTGTGCAAAGCTCCACCAGGAACTTCATCCCTGAGATGGGTTCCAGAGCATCTCGTTTCCCTTCTCCCCAGTCTCTTCCTCTCATCTGGCCAGTGGCTGTGAGGAATGCCCAGGTGGAGAGAACACTCATATTGTTTAAGCAGCTGTCTTTTGGCCTGAGGGTTTGGGGGTATGTTGATATTTGTCGGTTACTATGACTTCTTTTTTTTCCCCCCTCAATTGCATCAAACCCTTAAAACATGGTGGTAAGTGAGCGATATGCATGCTTTTGGAGTTTGTTTAATCTCCGCTTCAGTCTATACAATGCACAGTTCATAATGTTAACACTTTTCTTCAAGTTTACTTCATTCACTTTCACAACTAATTTGGATTTTAGTTTGCTGTTTAATCCTCATCTACTTTGATTTTTGTCCCCTTTTCTGTAGTTGTGTCCTTTCCCTCTCCTGATTTCCCTGTTAGGGGTCACGCTGTTTTTTGTCTGACTGTAAGGGGAGAGTGGTGCTGCAGATAGCGAGTCAGTCCAGGAAACGAGACACAAGGCTCTTTTCTTTGCTCCTTGAAAATGTGAAAGTGGATTAGGGAAGAGAAAGCTGAGGGGGCTCGTGAGATGTAGACACTAATGTGACTAACAGGTGCTCCCCTTGCAGGCATGGCAGCTGCACCAGAGCCACCGTTGCTAAAACCCCCACTGCAGCCCTTTGCAAGCTGTTGGCTTGTTGGGCTGGAAAAATGACTTCACTAGCCAGACACCAGGGTGTACCCCCACCATGAAAGAAAGGAAAGCTTGTGTGACATGCTTGGGTTGGTGCTGACAGCATCATGCTTTGAAAAGAATTAGCCTGGCTATGGCGATTCCCTGTCCCCTGCTTTTTCTTTTAAAGTTAGGAGTAGATCGGTGACATTCTTGAGTCAGCTACCTGGCTTTAGAATTGTGTATGTCCGGGTGCACAGCCAGAGCACTAAAAGTATTCTAAGTTTGCTCCAATGTCCTTTCCTTTAAGTCCCTGAGTGCTTAGTTCCCAGCATGTAGCTGAGCTGGCTTGGCCGGGATGCTGAGAGCATTAGGGTGTCCTGGTGAGGGAGGGTCTAGGCTGGGCTTATGTGTCTTACTACCTGGTATGTGTTTGTATATTTCCACTGCACACGCACCGCACAGATGTCTCGGGTGTCCTCAAGTCTTAGTTCTCTGTAACTGTTTGATAGTATACTGTTGTTAATAGAATCCTGTGGACACTGGTATGTTGCTAGACTATTGTTTTGGCTGATAAGTTGTTGGTTTGTGGTTAGTTTTTTTTTCCAAATCTTTTTTTGCTCCAGTCACTGTGTGTGCTGGCGGTGGCTTTGCCTCTTCGTTGCCTCAAAGGAACAGGTGGAGCAATGTCTCCCTCTGACAGACATTCCTCCTGACGTGTGCTGCTGCGGATGCCAACACCGAGACTGTAACCTCCATAACTGCTTCATGTGCACAAGCCCTTTGTGGAATCCTGCTGAGAGGTTTTCTAGGAGCCTTCAGTGAAACCAAACCATTCTGAATCATTCAGTTACCCGACTTTTGTAAGATAACAAGAAACTAAGAGCATGTACTTGTTCCCTCCCCTTGTGGGCCTTTTAAAAAAAAACCATTCTATTTATATCCCGCTTAAATGGGACTAAGTTGCCCTTAGTTGAAACAGGAAAGAAAAATTTGTAAATCAGAATCATAAAATACCCATTGAAGAAGGCTTCTAAACTTAGATAATGGAAGCATTTTGATGTAAAAAACAAAACAAAAAAACTACCTCCTGGCCCATCTGGATTTGGGTTCTGGTTTTGGCCAGGGCCCAGCAGTGAGCCTGTGTTGATCTGAAGTCTTTTCTAGAGGGATGTCACCACTACTCAGCTTTCCCTGATGTGTCACAGAACATCCTCTGCTATTGCGTATAGTTGTTGCTGGATAGCCCTGCCTGGCTGACCCAGAATTAGGTTGAATGATGTGGCTTCCTCTTTCTCAATCTCATTCTCCAGACTAAAATACTCTCCTAAAGATTAAAAACAGCAAGAAGAGTGTCCTTTGGGGAAGTGAGGATGTGTGGCTAACTGCATAGAATATACACATCCGTGTACATTGCAGGATTGAGCTAAAATTGTGCATGCATTCACCACAAGAAAACAAACAGCAGGATTTTACAACTGAAACGTTGGTTTGTCTTCTCATCTACTTAAGAGTGAAGCACTGGAACTTGGGGACAAGATGAGTATAATGATATTGCAGCCTATCTGTCCACTACAGTTGCAGTTTTTCATGACAAGCATTCAAAGTGTTAACTAAAACCATTGAAACAACATATCTGCCATTAAAAACTCAACTCTAGAAATAATAATTCCATGAGTGTTTTGCACCTCCAGATGGAATGGCCTTGAATAAATGCTATGAATAGCCATGTCTGCCACTTGCCATTTGCTGTCCTATTACTCCTTGTGCAGCGTCTCACGATTTTCTTTTCTTCTCTTGTCTCTCAATGGATTATTAAAAAAACTGAACGCCTGTGTAGACGATGAACCAGCTGGGCCAATGTAAGTATTTTATTGAACACTGATTCAGTAGTTTGTGATTGAATTATTTTGCATCTGTGGTTTAATCAAACGGAGTAGCTAAGATTGTAAAGGAAGACAGTGAGTGGAAATGAACGTTGCAGTGTAGACTTGTCAGTCTGACCGGCAGTGACTGATGGCCATTTGACTCCCAGGACAAGCTGTGTGGTTCTGTTTTTATTAGCAGTATAAAGTGGAATACCATGCAAAAGTTTAAAAGTTTGCATATCCCATATGCTTAAATTGATAATGGGGGGAAATGACCAGTGTATCTGAGACTTCAGGTTTTGTTAAAGTTAATTTTGAGCTGGACTATAGCCTAAACAAACTAATTGGCTCCATGAACAATTCCGTGTGTCCAAGAGATGAAACTGCAAATTTTGATCGATCAATCCAAGATTAGCAGAATCTCGTACTTTTGGGTACTAAAGAGTGAGAGGTAGGCAGACAGTGCCCAAATTAGTTACGTGACAGGGCACATGCTGCCTGCATATATCATTGAGTATCTTTAATCATTTGAGAAGAGAGTGGAGTTCAGTAGAGAAAAAACTACAGTTCTCACCTTCATCATAGTTACAACTTATCAAAGGGAAAGTTACCTGTCTATTGTTTGCCTTGGGAGCCAAAAGGATCTGTTAATTGCAGGTACGGAGGCAATTCCTTTACACAGGAAATTTTATGTCCTAATATTGTGCAGTACAAGTGCTTAGTACACCGGGGATGGCAGTAAGTGAAAGAGTCCCTGTATTTCCATGTGTTACACTTTCAGAAGTTGCTACTGACTTTAACTCTTGTAATGCAATTTTTCCTCCAAAGGAAAACCAACTCTACCAACAATCACAAAGATAAAAACTTGCGCCAGAGAAACACAAATTAAGTACCACTTACAATGTAAGTATGGCCTTCTTCACAAGTTTCAGAAATTATGTTCCAATGGGTGTGCCTCGGTTGATCGTGCACAAGTTCTCCAGGACTTGTGTTGGGCCGCAGGGTCTCTCCACTCATTTCAGAGCCGCCCGTTCTGATGGTGCTCGTCCTGTCTGTCCCCTGTGGCAGCTGGAAAGGGGCATCTCCCTGTGCTGCATCGTCTCACCTCTTACATAAATGGCCTTTCAGAGTATCTGTGATGTGTCAAAATGAACACTTTGTGCTACTGTTTTATCTTTAAAAAGAGGGAAAGGTTAAATTGTCACCTTCTTAGGTGGATTATTCCGAGGCCAGTGAGGCCCATCTGCCTCTGAGGGGGAGGCGCTGCCGGGCCGGCGTGCCTCCGGGTCAGGCACATGGAGATCAGAGCTTCACGCCCCATCCCTGAGCATGCTGTTTGAAACAAAGCTTTGTTTTATGTGGGGCACTTGGTACAGTTCTTAAGCAACAGTGCACATTCCCTTCTAATTTCTCAATATTCTTTCTTTACAGTACTTTAGGTTCCTGAGACTGGTGGCAACATGACCTGCTACACTTTCTGCTTGGACCTCTTTGGTTCTCTCCCTTTTAAGTGAGCAACACCACAATGACTGTCTAAAGCATGCCTTATTTAGCCTCTCCTGCAAGGGTGACCCAGCCAGGTACATTTTAAGCGATGCTTCAGTGTAGAAGGTGTGAACCGTTTTGGGCTTGATGTGCTGTGAATGTTGCTTTCTTTTCCTTTATTAAAATATTTAAATAGAAGTGAAAAGGTCCTCTGAGGATCGGCTCGTGCATGCGCCATTTTTAATGCAGCTATTAAATTGGCAACGTTCTAAAATGCATTGCTGCCATCTAGTGATACATTTTTGTAAAGTACAGCAAAACCTACAGATATATACAGTATATAAATATATATATATATATTTATATTTTTTGGGGTGGGAGAAATCCAAAATAAAATAAATGCTTGTTTCATTTTTAAGCTGCTGGTATTCATTCCTTATTTTATGTTGTTAGATGAGGAAATTGTACAGTTCTGGTCCTTAAAGATGAGTAATATAAACTGAAATCTGTAATTTTTAAGGGCTTAACCTATGACTCTGGTAAGAAGCTGGAACCATTCACTAAATGGATATAATGAATTGCAGTATAAATGTATGATTGCTTTTTAGGTGATTTTTTTCTTTTGTTAAATCATGTACATTCTTAAATCCTTTTGCACTGATATGTTGAATCTTTATTGTACATTCAGTCAAGGCAAACTTTTATAATTTACCATTTGTCTTCGATGACCTTGAAATGTTCTAGCATGGTATTCTATGCAACCAATTATACTTTGGGTTGACACTGTATTTTTTCATATTGATTTAATGATTGAGTGTAGATTTTCTCACCCGACAGGGTTCTCATACAGTACGTAACCGTAGATGCATGTACTTGTGTTTTGTGTAATTGTTGAAGTGCAATGATGTATTAAAAAAAAGTAGATTCACCTGTTTTTAAAAATAAAACATTGATAAAAGGTGCTTGGCATAACATTCTTTATTCTGGTATCTTCTCTAATCTTAAGGAGGAAGCATTTTTCAGTGCTTTCAAGTTCTTTAGTTCAGGGTGTACAGAGTGCTAATTTCTCAACCCTGTCAGCTTTTTTAGTTCTTTTTCCACCTCTTCCACGAATGCTGGGAAATGCTGATCCATGAGGCACAAGCGTAGGAAGGGGCCTAACTCTTCCACGTTCCACGCAGACTGTTCACAGGCGAGGGGCAGCGCCTCTGAAGCCAGGAGAGACTGTGGGGTTCCAGAAGAGCAGTGTATTAGTGCAGGCACCACCGCCTGTAAGGGAGCGTGGGAGATCTGCCTTACGGGAAGGCTGGGAAGCACACGTTATAAGTTAGTCTCCATTGCAGCTTTACCGCTCTCCTTTACATAATGCTTTTAACTATACGTAAGAAGTGAAGTGAACGTGTACCCTTATGTATTTATGAGATGATCTGCAGTTAAGATCCTGCTTTAAGGAAGAGCGCTGTGCTGACGACATTTTTGGATTGCCAGGAAACCCATCCGTGAACGAACTAGCTTAGTTCATCTTTCCCACCTCATAGGTGGAGAGATGGGTGTGCACAGTTCATGTGGAAACAGGTTCTGAATGTAATAAAGAGTGGTCACAAAGTGACTATCCAAAGGACAGCTTACCCATATCTTTTTCTCGTCCTGTCCCAAGAGGTTTGACAAACAGCAGAAAATCATGTGACCATCAGCATAATCAAGACAGAACATTTCCATCACTACCCAGAAAATGCCCTCACGCTACCTACCCTTGTAGTCAAACCCTAAACTCCTGACAACCACTGATCTGTTCTCCACACCTTACAGTTAGTTCTACCCTTTCCAGAGTGTCATAGAAATGAAGTCACATAATATTGAACATTTTCGCATGTTTATTTGCCATGTGTGTGTCTTTGGTAATTTGCGATGTTTTAAAAGCAGTTGAATTAAATTGTCAATGTGTAAATGCTAGGAGAGTTCACATAAAAGTCTGCCCACTTGGCAGTTCTGAGGACATGGGACAGAGTCCCGACGATGGTGGGCGCTGGCCCTGCTGCGGTCTCTACGTGTGGTCCCTGACATGTTCGTCATAGTCCCTCCTCAGAGAAATTCTCTGCTGGGTTTCATACCCTCTCTAGTGAGTGAGGTTTGGCGTGCATCATACAACTGACACCTCTCTGGGAACTGCCTACAATAGGACTTTACTTTTCTCAGCTGAAACCAGCTCTCCATACTCCACTTAGAGGTAGAAGTAACAAGGAGCCTCGTTCTCCAGTAAGAGCCGCTGTTAGCATGTCAGCTTATTGCCTTCCAAACTTATTTTGTGCATACGTGCTACTATAGATTCAAGTTATACATGTTTCTTTGTAGCCTTTTAAAAATCTAATGTACCATGAATACCTTTTTTTGTCACTAGGTAGGGATATAAAGTGATTTTTGATTGCATTTGTATCCCATCTGGTTATTCCACATATGAACCATTCAGTATCCTATTGGTGAAAAATTTGTTCCTATAAACAACACTGTGAACAACATCCTTACATTATGTTGGTGTAGCTGAAACAATTATAGGGAATAAGATATAACATTAATTTGACTGATACTTCTAAACTGCTTTCCAAAAGCATTACCAGCATATTCATTCATAGGAAGACTTATCCAGGTGACAGCAGACAAGGGGCTTATTGAGCTCCTGGTCTGCTGGTGGTGGTTCTCTGCTGTGTAAATAAGTGGCTCAGGCTGAGCCACACCTTTTCTCCATGTTTCGCGCCTGTGCTGGTTCGGTTAACCTGCAGCCCCCTGCGGACAGGAGTCTGCGCACTGGGCACTGTGAAGCCTGCTCTGCTAGACAGGAGGCCTTTCCATTTTTCCTGCCACAGTTGCTGAGTTAGTGTAATAAAGGAAACCTGTAAAGTTTTTTATTCTACAATTGTCCATTTACTTTGAGTTGGTGGTAAGCCATGTGGAGAAAACACCTGTATTTTCATTTTCATACCATGGTTACCACAGTTTGAGCTATGAAAAATAAAATTCATCCTTGAATCCTGATAAATGCTGTGCAGAACTTTGTGGGAAGTGTAAGCTGTTGGCCTGATGGCCTGCTGACAGGGGAGCTCAGGGCGGAGCAGACGCTGGGCACCTGAGACTGAAGGAACAGGTTCTGCAGAACTGGGAATGGCACGCGGTGCCAGTGTCGAGGGGAGGTCCGAAGGCAGGCGTGTGGGAACACCCGAAGACTCCCAGGTTCTCAAGTCCTAGTGAGGTCTTAGCACTGAAAATCTGCCCTTACAGAAACCACCAGTCAAAACGCACAGTGATACTTGTCTAAAACAGTCCCCAAATTTCAGTTAAATGGCCATTTTCCCTTTATGCCTCTTTTGGGGAAAGTGGCATTTCAGTCCTTTATCTCACACTTAAAGGCTACGGCACTCAGGCCGCACTTCCTCTTCTACTTCCCGGAGCGCAGTCCTTGTGTCTGCGAGGCGGATCTCAGCCGCGTAGGTGCCGGTGGCCTGGCTCTGTCTGCACCACCTTCTGTAGTGAGACCAGGTTACTACAGCACAAGGGGGTGAACAGCGGGATACAAATTCTCAGGACCACTGATTTTTGTGACAAGAAAACAACATGGAAATAGGCTCTACCTGAGCTAGCCAGGCCACCGAGGTCCGTCCTGGAGTGCTCGTGCCCGCCGGGACACACTGCTGCTGCGGGTGCTGGCGTGGCTGCAGAGCAACAACCTGCGATTAGACTACGGAACACAGGCATGAGCACCAGAGGCCAGCGAGACCCTGGAAGAGCGTGCATTCGTGTTCAAGGACGAAAGACTCAGGCCAGGCGGTAAAATCACTGGCGGCAGTGCGTCCTGTCCTAAGCTGGGCCATTACGTGGCTTACACACCACACAGGTATGCACTTAAAACCTGAGACTCCTGCTCTGTGCCTGGGCCACCTCAGTGTCTGAGAGGCTGCCGCTACTGCTGCTTTCTGTCCAACACTGTACTTTTGTCTTCAGAGGCCCGGCCCGGACCCAGGACCACATGTTGCTGGGCCCAGCTTCTGTTATCACCTAAAAGTTATTTCTCAAGAAAAAGCTAGGATGGCTCTGGGTTAAGTGCTTGCTTTGCAGCCTGCAGCCCGAGGATTGAATCCTGGCCCCGGCGGACTCATATGCTGAACTGGGGTGTGCCCCCAGTTCAGTTCTCACCGGGGTGAAGCCCCCGCCCATGTGGACCCATGTGCTGAGCTGGGGTGTGCCCCCAGTTCAGTTCTTGCCGGGGCCTATGCGGGAGGCCCCTGGCCCCGTTCCTGCCCTGCACAGCCCCGTGCCCACCTGTGGAGTGAAACTATGGAAAACCAATGTCAACTATGGAGACTGCTCTGGGTCCTCCCCCTTCTCTGTCTGTAAAAAATAAAATAAAAATCTTAAAAAATAAATAAAATGGAAGTTATTCCTCAAGTAATACATATTCATTGCAGAAAAGCAAAGCAGGAAAAAAACCTATAATTGCAAGATAACCGTATGTTTCTAATAAAACTGGGTTTAAAAAAACCTTTTAGACATTACGAGGGAGTGAGTTCATAGACATTGTGGAGGTAGAGGAAGGGAGCCCCAGAGAACAAGGTTGAGGTCTGGCCTTCAGGAACTCAGCCCAGTGAGAACCTAAGGTGAGTAACAGCGATTAGACCGCAATCCCGGAAGTGCTGAGGTGGAGGCACGTACAGGACGTCAGCTTGCAGTGGAGGGGTGTGTGAGGCAGCACAGCGGGGCCCTCTAGGTCAGGCATGTTCAACCTGAAGGCAGCCCAACACAGATGCTTAAAATAGATTTTTCTTGCAACCCCCCCTCCCTTTTTTTTAAAACTCATCAGCTACTGTTAGTGTATTTTATGTGTGGCCCAGGGGAGCCAGAAGGGTGGACACACCTCCCCTAGAGTGCCCGCTGTTCCAGAGGAAGCTGTAATGTCACGGTGCTGGGTAGCACAGGACAGTCCAGGCAGACACCACGAGCAAGGCGTAGAAGGCGGCCTGGAGGAGCCGTGGAAGGCACTTCGAGAGAACCCCAGCAGCCCTCCCCCAGCCACACGCTACAGGTGTGTTGGGAGAACCCAAGGCCCTGTCTGGAAGGTGCCTCTGCTGATCTACAGCATGTTCTGGCTGCTGGAAGTCAGAAGTGCCTAATTTAGTTTCCTGTTCTACATGGAAGCTGACTTGCTAGTCAGTAGGGATTGGCATAAAAGTAGGCCTGGACACATCAAAAATGGGGTGGGGGGGGGCGGGCAGAGAGAAGAAAGAACAAAGAAAGCTGGTTGAAATCACTAAAATCAAAATGAGCAAAAATACCAAATCAGGAGTCCTTAGGCAAGTCCCAGTTCTCTTCAGTTTCCTCACCTATAAAAATAAAAGACTCTAGTGCCTTGTGTTTCTTCCAAGCTCTGATATTTGATGTTTTCCTAGGATACATGTCAATTCAGCTAACCCCACGTTCATCAAACAACTGGGAAAAACATCCCAAAGCCGCATGCCACAAACACTGAACAGCCACACGTGATGGAAGTGGGAGGCTAGTGGGGCCGGCGCCCCCTGGCGGCTAACAGGGAAGAGTTCACCCCTGAAGCGCCCTCCTCTTTCCTGCCTCACTCAGTGGGCTCTGGGTTACTCTCTCTACCTGGTTAATCCACAATTAGCAAATTACAGGGCTGATGAAAAGTAAAAACAAAATATGAGCCAGGAAATGGGACTCAAGAACTTGATGCAGACACAGAATGATCTCTATTTGCCAAACAAAAAACAAAACACCTGACTAGGGGAGAGCAACTAGGTGACTAGAACTTGGTCACAGCTTGTACCTTGGGAAAGGGAGCGTGGTAGCAAATGGTCAGAGCAGCAGCTCAGGGCAAACCGCACTGTGCTGGCACTGGGCTGACTGGAGTCTCCCGTCAGCACCTCCCAAGGTCTGCAGCCTGGTGAGGAAACCCCGTGGCTGTGTCCTCTGCTCTACAGCTGATGCTCCATCTTCTCACGGCCCTGCTGACTGACCAGGATTTGCTCATTTGCAAGAGAAGGCAGATCTGAAAGGGAGGCATCTGGCAATAATAATGCTGATGGGTAATGCTATTTAGATAATGGCTAGGCTTTGTACTAGGTGCTCTCTCTGCACACAGCCTTTCTATCTCCTCACTTACAGATGAAGTTCACTGACTTGCATATCACACAGCTACTAACTGGGTCACGATTCAAACTTAACTGTGTTTTGATTCCAAAGCCTGTGGTCTTTGCACAATACAGTGCTCTCTCATCTCAGAACCCAAAACTACAGTTTAGAGCAGTCCCTGAGGACAGGATTGAGAAAAGACATGAAAAACTTCCAGGGCCTTTTGGGCTATTTCTACCTGGATATTTGGACCAGTCTTTAAAGTCAGAAAGCTGGAGCCTCCATCTGCTGCCAGAGCTCACGACCCCCAGCCTGCACGTGTTACATGTTACTATTTTGATAAATGTGCAGCCTAATTCCAGACCTCGTTCCCAAATTCTGGGACCCTATTTGGTTTCTGTTGCACCCCATGCACTGGGTACTATAATCTGAATCTAGTAATTGGTCAAGGAAACATACAAAGGAAGGAAACCTATTTCAAGGGCAAAGAATCATAAACAATAAGGTACCTGATAATAAACCATTCCATCCTGTTTGTACAGAGAGGATTCTTAGAGGCTACAGCAGGAGCTGATGAGGCGTAATATCTGAAACTAGAGCCGGGGTTTGCGAGAAGAGTAGCTTTCGCATCAACATCTCTACAGAAAAAGATCACGCAGAAACAAAGGACGGGCAAGAATCCTAACACCAAATCTGATCTGGCAAACAAAACATATTCAAGAGGAAGTCATACAGCACTTGCTTAAAAAACGAGACTTGACAATAAATAATGTGAATTTATGCTCTCTAGATAAATTATGAATGACAAGAAACCTGGTGATAAAACAGCAAAAATGAATTGTGTTGGTCCAGTGAGTTTAAGGAGACCTAACAGAATAAAGTGATTGAAAGCCGTGTTTGGAAAATCATTTCCCGAAGTAGAAAATAAAAAACCCAGCCTGCAATTGGAATTTCATCCCATGAGCAGAGATAGCTGCTGCTTCTAACAGCACTTGGGATGATGCCCAAGCAACGCGCGACTGTGCTCGGGAGAAATGCGGTGACGGTTCTCAGAATTTTAATCACAGGCCCATTTACACTTACCAGTTATTCTAGCCCTCAAGCAGCTTTCATCTGACTTGTATCTATCTGCTATTTATATGGTAAGAGTTCAAACTAATTTTAATATTAATTCATTTAAAAATAAACCCATTATTTAATGGTTAAAACTTTTTGATGAAAAATAACTATTACCTAAAATAAAAACGTAATGGTTTTTGCCAAGTTCTTTAATGCCCAGCTTCATCGAGACAGGCAGACTCCCCTGTATGTTGATTTAACTGATGATGCACATTAAGAACATCTGGATTTACACATAGATGAAAAAGACAGAAGTGTTTTATTTTACTTTATTTATTTTTATTTTTTAAAGATTTATTTATTTTATTGTTTTTGACACAGAGAGAGAGAGAGA
>PVKE010020736.1:0-27215 GCA_004027555.1 Craseonycteris thonglongyai | reverse complement strand
ATCACATTGCCTGTTCATGGTGACAGAGCAGTCGGCATGCTTGGACATGACTTTATCTACGTGACTGTTATTTAACAGAATGCCATGTCCTGAGGAAATGAGACACAGGACAGATGTGTGCCAATAGAGGGAAGACAAAAGAAAGAGAATCAGTGTGAGGATCTGCAGCATGTATAAGGAAAGGCCTACTTACCACCTTCCATCTCCGCAGCTTTCACAGTGTTACCTGAAGCTGTGCTTCTCACTAGCTGAAAGCTCTAGTGGTTTCTAGCTGAAGTCTTCTAATGGAGATTCTCCATCCTAGCTGTGTACTAGAATCCTATGGGAGGCTTACTAAAATATCGATGTCTGGCACCAAGACCTATTAAAGGAAGATCTTTGGGAGGTTGGGCCTGGGCATTGGGTGGTTTTAATATGACCAGAGCTGAGGCCCACTGTTAAAAGAATCATCCGTGCATGCACCCACAAATATTTTGGCATTATTCCAGTTTGGGCAATATGCTTGCAAAGTACTTCAAAAAACGCTATCAGTTGCAGGTGCTGCTTAAACTCTAGGAGGACCTGGGGAAAAGAAAAGTATTTGTACTTTTGTATTATGTTATTTCGATATTATAATGCCATATGTGTGGTTTATTTCAGGCTCGACTGACCAAAGAACAGCGCTGGGGAAGTGCACTGCTTTCCAGAAACCACTCCTTAGAAGAGGAATTTGAAAGGGCAAAAGCAGCAGTGGAGGTAACTATTCTTAAACTTGTTTTTCTGCTTCATGTTGCCCAGAGAGGAATTCAAAAAAATCAGACTTCAGTAGGATACATGTGAAGTGTATCTTACTTTATAGACATGAAATAATCACGATTATGATTGTCAGAATGAGACCTATTACCAGAGAACTTTTGATTTCCCATCAGGGCTGACTAATAGATGTCTCCTCTTATGCCATTTCTGTGGAACATTAGCAGGGACAGTCTGGGGTCCTGGGTCACAAGGAATTCTGAACTCTGAGTTCTAAAATGAACCCACGCTATGCATTTGCTATGCCTCTCTGTGAGGCTAAGTTTTATGCCTGACATTTTTATCTCTCTAGCATCTACATAATGTCTGAAACATAGAAGTTCTTGCTGCCCCAGAAATATACTTTCTTTTCTAACTGAGAAGATGTGGCTAAGATATTCCAGCCAATGGTGGACCTATCTTGACTTGAACCATATTTTTAATTGTGAAATGTATTCAAAAACAAAGACAATGTTGATAAATCAAATGAAATATTTAACTTAAACATTAATTTCCTTATTTAGCTTCTAATGAGAAAGAAATCAAGGGGAGGGGGAGAGGAAGAAAGAAGAAAGTAGGAAGGGAAGCCAAAATAAATCAATCTTTACTATTTTTTATTACTTTTCTTTCTGATTAGAATAATAAAGAGTGCACACAGATGCCATCTGTGATACTCATCAGAACTTTGCTAGATTACTGTCTGAGAGTGGAGCTTTTCACTGAACCCAAGTAAGAACTTGTCAGGATCTCCATTTCTATTACTAATATGAAATCTTGAAATTTGAAACTATTCCTGTAATGTGGTGGCTATTTTACCACTACAATTTGAAAGAAATTATTATACTATGATCAGTCTTTCACAAAATCCATACTTGAAGTTCAATTAAATCATAATGGCAATTTATGACTAAAAGGATTCTTTATATTCTAGGAAATAATCCCAGCGTAATTTCATATCATCATTCAGATACCCAATAAGAGAACACTTTTATCTCATCACAATACAATTCATCCAGATTTCTTTTTTTAATTTTAACCTTTTGTTTAAAAAAGTTAATGCATATTTAGTGCTCTTAAATGTGATCAACTGATGATATATTAGAGACCGCATTGTCCATCAGCATGGAGCTTATACCTCAATTTATCTCAAATGTAGACTTTTTCCAGATTTAAGAGCTAATTTAAATTTATATTTTGAACTCCTATTGTATAACTCACACTGAATTAGCACTAAAAAAAAAGAAGATTATTTAGAACCATAGAATATTGGGTCAGTGAAGATATTAGAATTTATATGGTTCTATTTTAAATGAAAAAAGACAATGGGTTCCCATTCAGAAGACTTAATTTCAAAGTAACATACAAACAAGACAAAAATTATATATTTATTTACATGTGTGATGTGTAGTTGTAGATACAGATATATTCATAAAATAATTCAATCTTAGTTTTGGTAGAGGCTTTAAGTGTTATTTATCCCAACCAGGCAAACAAAACACTTGTTTTTCTTAAAGACTTATTTTTATTGTTTTTAACAGAGACAGAGAGAAGGGGAAGGGTCTATAGCAGTCTCCATAGTTGTACATCATCAGTTTTCGACATGGCTTCATCCCACACAGGTGGGCGGGGACTGCACAGTACAGGAACCAGGCCAGGGCAGGGGGAGACTCCCACATGGGAGGCTTACCCCAGTGAGAACTGAACTGGGGCCTCCCACATGAGAAGCACACCCCAGTTCAGCATATGGGTCTACATGGGCCGGGGCCAGGATTTGATCCTCAGTCCCTGGGCTGCAAAGTGAGCACTTAACCCGCGGAGCCATCCCGGCCTCCCTGTTTTTTGTTTGTTTGTTTTCTATTCAAACATACTTGACTAATTATTCATTCAAATATATCCTGTTCCTACTTGAACACTTGCAACTAGGGGCCACTCACTCCTTTTCAAGAAAATCTATTTCAGTTTTGGACAGTCCTAATTATTCAAAAGCTCTTCCCTGTATTATGCTGAAATTGTCCTACCAGCAACTTCCAGTTTTTCTTTGTCTTGGCTATGCCTTCCTCTGAAACAAGGCAAAATTAATTGAATCCTTTCTCCACATGATGCCCACGTCACCCGTCTATCCTGGGATTTGAGAGAGCTCAGTTGTTATTCTAGTTTGTCACTAATGACTAAAGGACAACATACATTTCATTAACAATATAGGTCTCAGTTTCCACATCTCCAGGAGGCTGTAAGATAAGTTACTTCAGGTAGTCGTTCATTCAAAAACACATTACTGACTGTCTACGTGTGCTGACTACTGAACTAAGGAATTGGAGATGAAATGAGCTGGACTTAATTAGCACAGACCAGAGGACCAACCAGAGAAATCAGTGGCTCCCACTATTTTCATTTTCTCATCTGTAAGAGGAGGGGATTGGATTTTTAATATATTAAAACCCTATGAATATGAAGTACAGAATTTTTAGCAAATCAGAAAATTATAAGCAAATCTACTCAGCTGGAAGCTTGAAACTGAGAAGCTTCCCTAAGGAATGAGGGGGGTGATGCTGACCAGCAGCAGTGAGCAGCTGTGGGGAAAGGTGCTGAGGGTAAAAACAAACCATAAACCTTCACACATGCATGGACTATGTACTTCCTGACATTCCTCTTTTTTTTTTTTAAGATTTATTTTACTGTTTTTGATAGAGACAGAGAGAGGAGGGAGGGCTCAGAGCAGTCTCCATAGCTGTAAGTCATCAGTTTTCTACATGGTTTTGTTCCACGCAGGTGGCCGGGGGCTACATGTGGCAGGAGCTGGGCTGGGGGCCTCCTGCATGGGAGGCACGACCCAGTTTGGCATATGGGTCCACAGTGCCGGGGCTGGGATTTGATCCTCAATCCCCAGAGCTGCAAGGAGAGCATTCAACCCGCTGAGCCATCCTGGCTTCCCCCCTGACATTACTCGTATCCAAAGTATAATCTAAATTCATAGAAGACATAATAAAATGCATCAGAGTCTTAGAAATACACGTGCCCTTGACCCATTTTAACCTAGAGAAATGATCGTGAAAGTTGGTGGCATTTCATGTGTAGAATTGTTTCAAATAATGAAAATTTGGAAAACAGCCTAAGTATCCCATAACAGAGGATTAACTCATGATATGTCTAACGTAAAGTGCTATGTAACCATTAAAAACTACATGATAGAAAAATATTTAAGATCAGGTAAAAATGTCTAGTGATAACTAGAATAATCATTTATATACTAACAATTTTAAAATATGATCCCAACTTTGTAAAATGACAATAGCATTATACCTATCACGTTAAAGTACGTACTGGGTGCTAGGTACTAAGTCAGGAGCATCCAGTGGCTTCTGGTTTAATCCTCACAACAGTCCTCCAAAGAAGGTTATATTACTGTTCTCGTTTTGCAGGTGAGAAAACAGAGGCTTAAAGAGATTGCAGATATTGTGTCACTTTATAAGCAATTAAAATAGATTGGAAAATGAGCAACCCTCCTTTAGCGAGGCGCAAAGACATGATTTTCATCCAGAATCCAGAGCCTGTGTTCTGAGTCACTGCACCATGTAAGGATACAGAGAATCTGTGCTGTGTTACCAGTAGTTATTCTTGGGTGGCTAGCCTTGGAGTATTTTATTTTTTCCCTTAGCTTATCTGTATTTTCCAAATGTTCCATCATAAACATGTATTACGTTGGTAATCAAGGAAAAAGGGGTAGACACTACAGTGGAATAGACTTGTAGGATTCTTAAACAACTAAGAGTGCCTCATACTTCATTTCAAGACAAATAAAGAATGGTGCTGCCGATTGCCTTCATCAGAGAGCATTCTAAATGCTAGTGAGACCCAGGTGAAAAGCCTTTTCCAAATTGAATTTTTCTAAAGTCTCCATTTTATGTCATGAGTCCAATATTCTTTCTATTTCACATTCTATTCCATTCTTAAATGCGTTTTTCTTTCTTTTATTTATTTAGTCATCATCCTGCCTAACAACCTGATACCTGGTCCCCTTTCTAGCTCATTCTGCTCCTGGTGAACTCCAGGGGCACTCCTGATCTCTCTTCTTTATTGCACACAGTTCCCACTCTGTCTTTCCTCTGCAGGGAACACACTTCATCCAGACCCTCCCATCGCAGGTGTCTTCTTATCATTAAAGTTTTAGCTTGCGTATCAGTGCTTCAGGCATGATAAATATTTTTCTATCATGTAGTTTTTAATGGTTACATATCACTTTACATTAGACATATAATTAGTTAATCTCAGATAAGCTGAACCTCACCACCCAATTGCTATCACAGCACTCAGAGCTTTGTTTTACATCCTTATATTTATCACGGGTCTTATTTGTTTTTATTTGTCTGTTTGCTATCTGTATTTCCATTTTGCAATGTATCCTCCATGAGAAAATGAGTCTTGTCTGTTATTGAGTACTGTACCCCAATATCTAGGGCAATGCCTGGCACTTAGTAAGTATTCAATAAATATTTGATGACTGAATGGGTAGATAGATGATTATTAATCATGTAATGTGGGCAATTCTATCTATAGTTGTAACATAAAGTGCCATATCGCCTCCTAATATAATTTAGTACCTGCATTTTCTAGCTGATATAACTACACATTTCTGTCTATAGCATATAGGCTTCTGCCAGGGACTGTGCTGAAATGTCCTCTGTGCTTGTCTTGGTCTCAAGGTCAGCCGGTGGGACACACTTATAAGTAGCACCAACTAATCTTGCCATAAGTAATGGGCATGTTTTGTATTTTATGTGGTACAAACCAGTTTTTACTTACTAAGTAATACCTGACAGCATGCAATTCAACTAATGTTTGAGCTAAAAAGTCTTAAAATACAATATCTTCTACTGGAGAGAAGATTGCTAACACCACATGCACATTAATTGCATATTGTAAATGGCCTGGGAACTTAAGTGCTGAGGCTGGCATTGCTCAAGCTTAAGTCAAACTGCTAGATTTAATGAAGACTTGAGGCTTTTTGCCTTCATATATTATATTTTATTTTCTTTTAAATCACTGCAAATTCATTTGTGCTCAAATTATTGTAATTGTAGGACAAAGAACCAAATGTTCCTATTCTGGGCTTTAAAAAAAAAATGCATCTTCCCTGAACATGAATGGAGACGAGCTTCCTCCATGGGTCCTCCTGGATATTCTTCCTAGTCAGCAGCCTAAACACACTGTCAGCTACAGGGGTCCCTAGGAAGGATGCCCAGGGAAGGAACGGGGTGAGAAGCAGGGAAGGAGCTGGGGAGCTCAGCGAAGCCTGAAGCTGCCTCCCAGGAAGGGAGATCCCTAGAGAGAACTGTGCTGCATCTGCGGTGGAGGGAGAAGGTCACATGAGCTGTCAGCACACCTGCAACTCCACACCAGCAATCACCATTAGCAGGGAGAGAGCCAGCCTGCATCTAGGACTGTGTTTAGCTAGTTCATCTCGCTAGGTGCCTCAGCCTTCAAAATGAACTGAATTGAGCAACAAATTTATCAGACACGTTTAAGCTTCTACACACCAGGCACTGTGCTGGGTGCTAGGAATAAGAAATTGAGTAAGACCGTTTCTACCCTTAATGAGCTGGAAGTCTCAATAGCAGGAATGTGCATCTTAGGAGATGGCTCAAGTACAGCTTATTATGTGGTATGATTGTGGGCCCTTCTCCACACTAGACTGCGCTCTTACAAGTGGACTGTGGCTTGTCCTTCTTTCTGTTTTCAGCCTTTAAAGGGTCTGGTGCAGAGCAAGGTCCCCATAAACATTTGCTGGATGAGTAAATGGACTAAATAGCAATTTATTCCTCTAATGCATCTATTTCATTGAAGCATCTCTTTTGTAATGGGCACTTAAGAAATATCACACACTTACTGACAAAAGATGAACTTTGTGCCCCTTGACTCACAATCACATTTCACTTGGCTCCAATATTATCATAATGATTAGATGCATCTTAACCAATGTTCTCATAGTTCTACCTTTTCCCTAAGTGAGGTATTCTTATGAGCAAATTTTGGAAAGGAATAATGAAATATGTGAATGAGGAACAATGAAGATGCATGGACAGAAGAAAGTATAGTGGTCAGAGGCAAGAAGAATGGGAAGCATAGATCCTTTTGGCTAATTGAGCCTATTAAATTTTACTAAAACCTTTAAATTCTAGGGTTCTGAACTCTTTCCATGCCCATTTCGCTTCCCTTTGGAATACTGCTTATGGTAGTTTAAAATGTCTGCAAATTCTTTGTTTTCCCTTCAAAATATGGAGCTTAATTCTTCTCACATTGAGCTTGGGCTGGGCTGAGTGGTTCACTTCTATTAAGTAGAATAAAGCATCAGTCATGGTGTGTGTCTTTACAAACTACATCATAAAGGTACTGCAGCCTCCTTTTTGCTCTCTCTCTTGGATCACTTGCTCTGGGTGAAACCCAGCTTCCATCATGAGGACCTTTAGCAGGTGAGGAACCAGTCTTCTACCAACAGCCAGCAAGGACCTGAGGCCTCCTGTCAACAGCCACATGGGTAGGCCATCATACAAGTGGATCTCTCAGGCCCAGCTGAGCCTTGAGATGGCTGCAACCCCAGCTTGCAGCTTAATTTCACCCTCATGAGAGATTCCAAGTCACAACCACCCAGCTAAACTACTCCCAAATTCCTGACTCTCAGAAACTGTATGAAATAGCAAATGTTTGATTCTTATGTTGCCATGTGCTGGGTAAGCTTGCTACGCAGATAGGTAACTATGGTTTTGTTCTGCTCCTCTCAACCCCCAACCTGGTTCTAGTCCACTATTCTTGTATCCATCTCCATCCTTAACACATTTCAGTACTAGAAAATGGGAATATTATTACCCTTTTAGCACAGAAACAAGGCATTCATTCATCCTAGAATATAATTTTTTAAATTTCCCCTATTATTTCAGTTGGTCCTCACTTTATCTTCTCTTATCCCCAAGGCAGAATGAGCAAAGACCTTTCTGTGACAATCCATGTTGGGTTTTTTTATATTTATTTTACTGTTTGAGAGAAGGTGAGAGAGAGAGAGAGAGAAGGGAGGAGGGCCCAGAGCAGTCTCCATAGTTGTACATCATTAGTTATGACATACCTGTAGTTTCATTCCACACATGTGGATATGGGGCTGTGTGGGGCAGGAACCAAACTGGGGGCCCTCCCACGTGGGAGATGAGAACTTTTGCCACCATCCCAGCTGTTACCAGTGTGCCAGAGTTCAGCATATGAGTTTGCATGGGCCGGGGCCAGGATTCGATTTCCAGAGCTCCTGGTTGCAAGGTGAACGCTCAACCCACTGAGCTATCACTGCATCCCAACAATCCATGTTTTTAAAGAGCACATTAATCGTTTCACCAAGGATCTAGTCTGGGACTTGCCCTTTCTTATTTGTAGCATTTAGACGTCTCTTTGTGATAAGCCTCACTGAATCCTCCCTCTCAACTTTCTATTTCTTTTTTTTTTTTTAACTGAACTGGGGGCCTCGTCACATTCGGGATGCACACCCCAGTTCAGCATGTGGGTCCGCACAGGCTGGGGCCAGGATTCGATCCTTGGTCCCCAGGGCTTCAAAGCGAGCGCTTAACCCGCTGAGCCACACCGGCTCCCCCATCAACTTTCTATTTCTATGCCCTGTCTCAAAGGACACAGCCCTCAAGTAACTCCTCTCCAGGCTTCAGGCTAACTTTTTTCCCAGCAGCCCTTTATGAGAAATTACAATCAAATTGGTAATTATTGTATAAGAACATGGATAGAGAGTTTAATGATAACTAGTAATTCCTTGTTCTAGAAATATGGGAGACCTTCTGTATTTCTCTCTTAAGTTTAATGAGGAGATGTCATATTCAAAACAACATAATAGCTAAACCCAGCTCTAGTGACATAAACTTAAAAATTCTTTTCATAAGAAATTTTGTTTTGCCTGAAGTTAATCTCGGGGTAAATACCGTATCTGGTAGGCACCTCAGAAATATTAAATGATTGAAGGGAACTGAAAACCCTCCCGGACACACAGAGAAATATGTTTAACCAAATATCTGGGTATTCCATGAACCAGTCAAGTTGACCCATAAAATTAACCATCATAGATGTTAATGACATTTCCAGAGGTCCCTGATCCTGTCTGGAACCTCTGGTACTATTCTGTGAGAGATGTCAGATGTCATCTTAGTGCCTCATACCAGGGATTTATAGAGCCCAGCAATCACCATAAAGAAGGGGCAGAAAGTCAGAGATACCAAGCCCCCACTGCTGATGGCTGTCAGTTATAACTGGAACCCACATGTGCACATTCTCTTGACGCTGTTGATAAAGGAAGGAACTTCTGAGTTCAAATAGTAAACAATATGAAGAATGACTTAAACTTGGGATTTGGTTTGGAGTTATATTTTCTTTCATCAGATTTCATCTTACATCAGATTTATTTAATACATCAATTTTAATTTACATTAAATATTAATTGATTTTAATTTATATTAAAATTACTTGGTATTGTTTGAAATGCACATCAACCTCTGATAACAGCAACTACCTGTTCTGGACCAAAAGGGCTGGAAGCATCGGGAGAAAGTAAATGGCACAGTGGTACTAAAACATAGCTGGAAATGATCAATACCATACATGACCCACATGCAAATAATTCGAATCGAATTTGACTTCCTGTGAAAAGTAGAAGTGTGTGATGAAATCTGAGAATAAAAAGTTGACAGGGCTATTCTATCCAAAGATTAAAAATGAGTAGATAAATAACATCAAGTCAAGCCCTCAAATCAAATTTTTATGGTTATTAAACACTATTTGCTTTCTCCTGGGCAGTCCTAGAAAAGGGATGAGCAATCCAATATCCCATTTCTGTGTCCTGTATGCGTCCCTGAAGGGAAAATGCAGACAAATACAGGAGTGACTAATTGATCTGATTACACACGGAAAGTAGTTCACTTTTTCTTTAAACCCAAATATGAAAAAGATTTTATTTACACCGAATAAGTCAGACCAATCTGAGTATGTTTCTCCCAATTAAACTCAGGTGCGTTACTGTGATGGGAACAGGATGTTTATTGAAGCTATTTATGTAGTCCCCAATGTAAAGAACACACTTGAGAAAGCTGCGTTGGAAGTTAACCACTTCCTTGTCTACAGCATTCCTTGTGACTCATTTGGTCTTCTAAAGATAGTCTTCCTTTTCAAAATGAGCTGTTTGCTTATATGAAAGCATTTGTCCTCTACCTAAGTTGAACAGACATTGAATCGTGAGTGTCAGATTTAAGAGTCACCTCATAAATTAGGTTTTAGGTTTAACTTGGCAGGTGGCAATAGTACCATATGGTCTTCAAAATTGGAATTCTTTTTTTATGTGGAAGTTTGATTTTATGGATCCACCAAGTCACAGAGATGATTTGAATCAAAACTGAAGTCATACCTCATCCAAAATAATAGATTTGCATCCTTCAGGTTGCCTGGGATGGGTGAGAATATGCACGCACATGCTCACACAGGCACGCGCGCACACACACACACACACACACACACACACACCGCGATCCTTTGAGGTACAGACCCTGCCTTACTCAGGCACAGATCTGGAGCATCATGGAAGTGAAGTGGCCACATAAGTGGAATCAGTGCAGCTTCCCCCAGAGTCCTCACTCTGGATGTGCAGCTGCTGGTGACAATAACTCCACAAGGCAGGCCTTTTACACTTGGGCTTTGCATCATTACTCAGGCCTTACACAGTCCATTCTGAGCACATTTGGTTCTCAGGCCAAATGCAGAAATCAGAAAAGATGGGGCCTCATGCAACGTGTCCATTGAAGGAAGGAGAGAAAAAGGCAGAGAGGTGGGCTCACATCGCCCAGCACCATCTGTACCTCTAGCTCCCAGCTTTCCACAAAGCCTACCACTGTTCTCATAGGACAAATCCTAACTTTTACAAAAATGTAGAGGTCTGTGGACTTTGAGAAAAGAGTAGGAGGAGATTTAGAGGTGTCAATCATTTATCTCTGGATGGTGAGATTGAGAGATTAACTGTCATAAGCAATTTCAATGGTTTTTTAGTATTCATTTTATATGTAATGATAATGTGTTGATTTCATAAACATAAAATGAATTGTGGGGGTATTCTTTCCCCACTTTTCTAAAAATACACCCTGTATATCAGATCAAGGTCAGGAGACTTGGGCTTTCATTCTCCTCAGCAACTCACCGTCCTGACAGGCTTCGGAAAGTCTCTTTCCCTTTCTGGGCCTCCATCTCTTCATCTGTCACGTGAGACCATTAGATTAGATCCATGGCACTCTAATTTATCTGCCCATTGGAAATACTTAGGAAGCTTCTAAAAATCTTGAGCCTATATTCTACCCTCAGAGATTGGGATTTCATTGGCTTTGGCCGCGGCCTGGGCCTTGGAATTTTTTAAAAAGCCCAAGGTGATTAGATGTGCAGACAAGTTTGGGAACCTCTGGATTCAATGATTTTTAAGGCTGTGCCAGTCTGTGTCTGATTCTTCACTTTTGCCTGGGACCATCCCTGAGTACCAGTTCTGTTTTTAGCAATTGCTAAGAAAGAATATTCCAGAAGTTTTCTGGGTGGCCCATTTCGATGTCTTGCAATTATTTCAATCACAGTTCATTTTCTTTATATCTAATGTAAATTCCTGCTTCAGCAAGTTAAGCCTTGGTGGGAAAAGAGAGCATCTAGTTGTGACTGGACTAGTTGTTGGATTTCTTACATGAACTTACGTCATCAACTTCAGCTGTTTTTTACTCATAACTAAATTCTCTCATTACCACATCTTTACCTAACAAGTTCCTTATCAAGTTTCTCATAGTGAGGGAGAGATGCAAGGATTTTTATCACTGTATTGCCCAAAGTGTATTTTTTAGTTTCTGTCAAAATCATCCCTAGATCTGTGTTCCTGAGAAATTCTTAACAGCAAATTTTTAATCCTGTAATGTTTTTTATTGCCTTCCTTAGCCTTCTTCCCAGATTTGCTCTATCATTTGTTAGTGTTTTTTCCCCTTTATTAGGATATGTACTATATTAGTAAGTTAATATATTTCAACAAAAGTAATTACAAGGGGCATGTCACAAGGCATGTTCTGGACAGATGTTCAAGGTACAACTAAAACAACTGAAAATACTGAGCCATTTGCAAAAAAAATAATTTCCTACACTAAAAAATTATAGTTTGACACTCTTTACAATACTCCCAGGATTCAGATAGGATGAATAACATGGACGTGAACACTCATAAATTTTTCATAAATAGATTTAGGTTTTAGCTGCAAAGTTAGATTTGTTGTTTAATATGAACCTTTCTTATGTCTTGCTATGCCCATTCATTTGCAAATGAAAAATAGAAACAGTTACCTGTCCTAGTTTCAGAACTCTGGTTAGAGAACCCTGATGAAGTCTGGCCTGCAGGGTGGGGCTTGGTTCCACATCACAGCTGAGTCACATCTGTGTGGTAGCAGTAGCAGTCAAGAATGCAGCAGCTTTGAAAAGTTGTGCCTCGTTACAAAACATGAAGTTGATTGAGCAGCACTGTGATCCAGTAAGATTATTCCAGTTCTTCGTGATTTTTACAGGATCTTTGAACTAAGAGGAGCATTTAACACAAAGCCACTGACCTAGGCTGACTGCTAAGAACCTTTATAATGTGACTCAAGCCACACTGTATGCTTTTATCTCCTCTACAGCAGTGATCATCTGAACTGTTTCTGTGGTGAAAGGGTTAAGCTTCTAAGGGCCTGTCAAAGGAAGCTTCTCTTGTATAAAATTCTCGTATGGATGTCACGTCTACAGAGCAGAAGGCACCTTCTGCTTCAGTAAAATAAGCACAAAGCCAACAGCTCTGAAATGTTATGCCACTGTGTCCTATGGGTTTGGGAAACTATCCAGCAACTTGATCATGGAATTTAAGGGGAATACATAAGTGTGGGAGGAACAACATATAGGTGTTTAGGAAGTTGAATTGATCCTCATAAATTGAATCATGCACTTATTTATTTCTTTAAAAGGCGTTACACTTGTTAAATGACTATTACTGGCAGACTCTACGTTAGGTAATAGAGATATTGAGATGAGAGCTATCATCCCTGCCCTTACTTACTCCAAATCTGCTGAAAGATAATTAAGAATCTTAATACAACATAATAGGGGCTGTAATACAAGTAAGCTCCTGGTCCTCTGAGTGTATATTGTAGGGGGGCTCTCCCTGCCTGACAGGCACCATGAAGGCTTCCCAAGAGCAGTTGGGAGAGGGAGGGGGAGCAGAAGGGAGAAGACATTCGAAGCTGAGGGAAGAATACACTCAAATGCAGAGGCACAGAGGAGTGCCCGGTGCATTTGAGGACCTGCTGGTGTCATTGGGTCTGGTTAGTAGGTAGGGTAGGGACGGAGGAGTGGTGGGAGATGAGGAAATTCTAGAGGCCATGCAGAGGAGACAGAAGCCAGATCGTTCATGTTTTCCTTCATCAGATTTCTATGGAACCTGTACTGTGCACCAAGCAAAGCGTTGTTGCATACAGGTTTTCTGCCACTTCACTATTTTTCCCTATCTCCTTTTCTGGTTCCTTCACTTGTGTCTGTCTTCTCAATATTACAGAGCCCCAGGGTACAGCCCTTGCTTCCACCCTCTTCTACATCTACATTTTCTCCTTAGCCATCTCTTTCAGTCCTATAGATTCAAATACTTATACTTTGATGGTTCTCAATCTGATTTTTCAACCTTGACCTTTTCCCAGAGATCCCGAATTGAATATCCAGTTGTCTATTGATGCTGCCACTTGGGTTCTAATATCCACTGCGTACTTAACTTGTCTAAAACTGAACTCTTGATTTTTCATCCCAAACCAGTCACTATTCCAGTTCAGGAATAGCACCACAATCTACTCAGAAGAAAACCCTGACAAATGCCCCCCCTTTTTTTTATAGTCTCAGAGCCAATTCAGCAGGAGATCCTATTGGAATAATACTCAAACGAAAAAAATCCAACCACGTGTATTGTCTCCCCTGCTCACACCTTCTCTACTCCGGCAGCATGCCTGGACCAAACCACTGCCACAGCCTCCTACTTGTCTCCCAGCTTCCAGTCTTCATCCCCTAGAGAACTCCAAGTTCACTTCTCAGAGGGTACAGGAAATCCTATTACCACCCTGCCAAAATGGCAGTTAAAATCTGCCAGTCGTTTCCCATCACAAATAAAGTGAAATCCAAAGTTCTTACTTATGGCCCATAATACATGATCTTGCCCCTATTATTGTCCCCTTTCATCTTTCTCCCCACCCCATAGGGCATTCCAACCACACTGGCTTCTCCGCCACTTTATCCCAAGATGATTCCCATCTCTATATTATGTGCTTACAATGCTCTTACCTGGGTTGCTGAGACCTCTCAGCTTGTATGTCACCCCCTTTAAGAGGTCTTCCTTGATCACCCATTTCTAAAAGAAGTCTTCTATTCTTGTCCTATACAATTATTTGTTAAAGTGCTAACAACTATTTGAAATTATATTTTCATTTATTTATGTGTTTTTTGTTATTATATCTTTCCATTAGACTGGAAACTCCATGAGACTAGGGTGTTTGTCTTGTTTACTATTGTATCTCCACTCCCTAGAAGGACACATAGATATATAATCACAAACTGTGCTCAGTGCACGTGAAGGAAAAGTACAGAACTTAAGTGAGTTTATATGACATTGAGAATAGAATTCAACCTTCTGTTGATGTACCCAAAGAATCCTATTTATTCTCTTCAGTATAAGACATTAGCACAATAGTGTTATTAGTACAACAGTATAATTTGATAGTCTAACACTCATTTGGACATTTCTGCACTATTTTCTTTAGGAAAACTTGACCAAATGGCAATGTTTATGATTTTGTAGAAGCTTGACTAAAGAATGTGTCCCATTTATATTTTTAATATGATTTTGAGCTAAAGAACACCACCAGTATTTTCACCATTTGAAAAACATGATGTAGGATTACAGTACCGTTATATTCAAAGGAAAAAAAACAAAACAGTACAAAAGCCTAGGAACAAATAAGCCTTTAGTCAAAAACCATTAATTTATGCCCATTGGTTTTTAAACTACACTTGATTTTGTAAACAAATTTTAATAATCTGGAAAATGACATTTTTCTTGAATGTTTATTTAGAGTCAAATCTTTGTTTCCTTACCTCAAGACCAAAGGGAAGGGAAAATCAATAGCGTTACATCATCATATATCATTTGCCAGAATAAATCCCTTTCTCTTTAACAGAGTACATTGCTCTTCTCAAAGGAGAAAGCCTCTTCCTTTGACAAGATTATCAGATCCTAGATTTGTTGATTAGCTTAGAGACTATGGTTTCCATAACAACCAGTACTTTTAACAGCGGCCTGTGTTGGAAACTTTTTTATCCCTAAAAGCCTGTCATTAGAGGACAAGCTACATAGAACACTGAGGAGATGTGGAAATAATATTTTATGAACAAAAATATATATAGTATTTTTTTCTTAGTGAAATGCATCAGTCCTTGGTTTAAATCACTTATTTTTCAAATCCCTTATTTTGAGATATTGTTGTTATCCTACTGTGCTATAACAACATTAAGCATTTATTAGTTGTCAAGTCTGTACTAAGTTTTATACACAATCTCACTTAATGCTCAAAATAATCCTGTTAAATAGCAGTAATACATTTGCAGATGCAGAAATTACCCAAAGGCACACAGTAATACATTAATAGGTAGCTACAGTCAGGATTCAGACCCAAGGCTTGCAGCTCCAAAGACAGTGATTTTCTGTACATAATGCTGCCTCCTCCAGAGATTTTAAGTAAAATTTCCCAGGTCTAATAACATAAGTGGAGCAGAATCTAAATCTTTTTATTCCCAATGAAACTTACACAACTTATCAGAAGTAAATGAATTTATGACTTCAAGAGACGAAACTGCAAACACTTCTTTAAGAAAAGCTATAGTAAAGCTCTCCATTATTTAATACACTTGGAGCAGGATTCATGTGTTTTAAGAATGTATCAATATGTAGAGGCAGCCCTGGTACATCCAAGTTAAACGCAATTTAAAGAAAATCTAATTTCCTGGACTCTGAATTTTATGTCTTTGATTTTAACCTGCTCTTAATTCCTATGTCTCAATAATTATTATTAAAATAAGTAAAGAAACAAAATACAGGTTGAAAAAAAATCTTTCAGCACTGGAGAATAGGAATGATGCCACTAAAATGCCAGAAACTTTGAAGAATTTCTAAAACTATTCTATTATTCTTGAAAGAAAACATACATAATGTTTTTATCAACGATCTGTGTCTAAAAAAATCAATTATTTTAGTAAACACTGGGAGGCCAAGTAGAAATGGAAAGGAGTAAAATGGATAATCTCTCACCTTAAATAAAAGAATTCAATATTATATTCATTACTGATTCAGTAGAGAAATAAAAGATCAAAAATGTTTAATTGAATGGTAACTGCTAATATAAGAAAAATCAATGTAAGTCTTTAAAATTAACAAAAGACAAAAAGAAGGGGGAGAAATTTATTAATATGGTAAATGATAGGGAAAAATTGCTGAAATAAGTGCTCTTCTCTCAATTTATTAATAAATATGGATAAGTTTAATTCTTCTACTAGAAAACAAAGATACTCTTACAGTTTCAAAAGTAAGATACAATTAAATGTATCTAAAGAAATACTAACCAAAATTATACAGAAAATTAAACAAAATTATACAGAAAAATTAAGAATGAAATGTGCAAAGCTATACTAGACACATTTCTGAATAAAGTAGAATTGAAACCAGAAAGGATTAAATGGACTAAGAGGAAATTTATATTGATTAAAAGTAAAATTTACATTGAAGATATAATAATTATAAATCTTCATACATTGAATATATAACCAAAACATAGAAAATAAAAAGTTAGAAGTACAAAGAAAGTTCTGAGATATGGTATACTAGGTACCCTACAACTCTTCTATAAAAATTAATATTAAAGTACAAATATTAAAACCATCTTTTTAAATGTGTAGATTATCTTGAAAGAGAGTGAGAGAAGCACTGAGAGGCCAAAAATATGAATTTGAATATAAATTCAAAGATAAGCAAGTGCTAACACTAGCAGCTACCCTAAATTATCTAACCTCATTTACCTACAGCTATGGATTTTAAGGTACATGGTTGATAGCAAACAAAATCTTGGGCTCAAACAAAGTTAGGGGTTAAGTCTTTAAAAAGCCAGGAGACTTGAAGGGCCACCCTTCAAACAAGGATAAACTGGGGGCTGGGAGAGGGGTGGAAAGTGTATCAGCTATTGATAATAGGTGAAGATGCATTAACAGACCAGACCTTTGAGGAACTCTAAAAATATACAGCGATGGGCAGATAGGAGTTTCCTAAGAGAACACAAAAGATTAGCAGAGTTTATGCAAGTTAGGCTGTAATTCATACAACCTAAGTGGTCCTAAATATATCAAGCTCGGAATTCAATTTAAACCAGCCCCTGTGGTAGTACTCTAGCTGCCTACCAAACATGCATATACAAGTACATATGCGCAACCACACACACACATGCATATATAAACATGCATAAGTCAACACAAACAACCATAAACACACACAAACACATATATAATACACACATACATTAAAACATGCATATATAAATATATATATACATACACGCACATTCTATTTAAAAGAACGCTTTTCAAACCAAGCCTTATGAAATTTTTACAGTTGAATTTCCAAAAATATGTAAGTTCAAAATAAAATATCTCAAAATACATAAGAAAGAAAACAATTAGTAAAAGTCAGCAAAAACAACAAATAGAGACTCATACCTCAAAGACTTGAGAATGATCAGATATAGAATATAAAAGAACATTTCATATATTTAAATAAATAAAAGAGGGAATTGAAAGCACAGTAAAGGACTGTCAATAGTAACAGAGGAAATTTAGAAAAAAATAGTACTTTTAGAAAAAATATAATAACAATTGGAATTAGAATTTAATTTTTTTGTTGTTCAGGAGGACAATAAATATATTTATTAACTTTGGACTTTTGTTAAATATACATGTTAAATTTTTAAGGGTAACCACAAAAATTATAGAAATAGAATATATGACTCTGCCTATTAAAAACTTAAGGAATTAAGAAAAAAACAAACCTTGGTCATTCTAAAAAAAAAAAGGCAGAAAAGTAGAAAATTAATTTCAAAAGGACCAATAGAAAGCATACAATAAGACAGAGATATAAATCCAAATATATCAGTTATTGTGTACATTATTCTATCTCTCCAATTAATTGACAAAAATTAACAGAATAGATTTAAAATAAAACTAATCTAAACTTTGTAAAAGACACACTTGGAACATAAGGACACAAAAAATCTGAAAGAAAATATGCCTCTCTAAGAAATTGATATCAATATTACGCAAAAAGCCATCCGTAAAAATACAGAAGATGTAAACTAGTGGATAAATATGAAATGTTGCATACAACATTTGCAGAATATACATTCCTTGCAAACATACCTAAAACAGTTACCAAATTGGATCATGTAAAACAGCAAATCTCAACACATTTCAAACAATTGGTTTCATGTAAAATATGTAAACCGTGACCACACTCCATATATTTAGTCATTAAAAACATCTTCAGAAAAATTCATGGCCTCAAAACAAATCATAAAAATGGAAATTAAATGATAATACGCAGCACTAGTGGAAGAATAGACTTGTAAAATATTTCTGAAGGGCAATTTCACAATATATAGCAAAAGCTTCAAAATGTTTGTACCTTTTGACCCAGCAATTCCTTAATAATCCTCAAGAAACAATCACTCAATGTGCGTAAAGGTATATGCCCAAGGATAGTTGATGCAAATTTTTACAATACTGATAATAGAAGGTGAAATATATTAAGATATATCTATACAATGGGATACTGTAGGGTCATTAAAATGATATAATAGTTGTATATTTATTGACATATAAATATGTCCATCATAAAAGGTTCGATTTTTTACAAGTAGATAATGAAATAATAGCTAACATTTATTGACTATGGTTATATTCTAGCTATTTCACTAAATATTTTGTAAGTATTATAAAATTTACTCCCACCATGTGAATAATTTTAACTCCTTTTTTAGAGATGAGAAAATTGGAGCTCAGAGAAGGAAGTACCTGTCCCTATGACTGAGAGGTCATGAGTAATCATTTTTATATGTGCACATAGGGGGGAAAACCTAAACTAAGATATAATTCCAGTTATTATATGTAGATAGTACAATTAAGAGGGTTATTTTTCTTCTTGCTCATCAATATTTTTATCTGACTTGTCTACAAGGAAAGAGTATTATGTGATTGTTTTTTGATTTAGATATTTTATTTTAAAAATAAATCAAGAACCAAACACCTCAATGAAATAAAAGGCCTTGTCCTTTCCTATTTTGAATGAGTTTTAGAAAGTTTCCAACATATGCTTTCAACACCCACTTGAGGTCTAGTTTTTAAGATTTGGGTGATTCCTAATTTAAATATGTTCTAGTTCTATTCCCTGCTATCTGGACAGTTAATAATCTCTGCAGAGTTCCCCACATGAAAACAGAGCATGTTTGTAGTTTATTGTCATTAAATACTTAGTTAAAATGTGGGACTACAATTATCTCTGAAAATAGCCTTTTAATTATTTTTTAAATGTCATGACAACATAGTCTAGATGCAACAAGTTACCTTTATATTTCTCTTGATTCATCAATGGTCTTCAGATTCTAAATATCCTTTTAGAAAATAAATCACGAACTCTGTCTCCAAGAAAGGAAAATAATCTCTGATGCAGTTTTGTCCTTTCAGAACTTAAACAGGATTGCTCAGCTAATTATCAGCATCCATTTGTGACTGACATATTGTACAGCATCTCTGTGGACATTTAAATCATACAAGAAAAGTGCTTTTATGAAAATAAAAAAGAAATAATAATGCCATTTGACTCTAACATAACCCTTCACAGTTACAGAAATTTTTCCTAAAAATTTATAAATGAAAAAAGTTTGTTTGATTTTGCTGAGATCAAACTCTGTGGAATGATGGCAGTAGAACAAGAATCCATGTTTTCTGACTTCTGGTCCAGAATACTTTTTAACACCCTAAAACTTTTATTTCAGGTGACTGAGTTCCTTGAGGGTAAGAAGGGTAAGAATTGTCTTATTTTTAGCTTCATAGTCCAAAGACATGGCACAGACCTAGAATCAAGAGTTTAATAAATCTTGGATTGATTTAAGCTATACAATCCAACTTCTGCCTGTTTTCCTATAGATAGATATTTTGTCTTTTTAAGAACCAAAATTGCCAAGAAAACATATTCTTGCATCCAGAGTCTAAGAAATCATTTCAAATGAAGAATAGTTCTCTGAACATAAACTTAAGAGAACACAGGCCATTAAACATCTACCCAATGTTTTTCTGGACTAATGAGATGATAATGAAATAGAAAAACACAGGAAGACCTCTGTTCAAATCTCAGTTCTGTACTCTGAGCCATTTTCCTTGGGCAAGTTATTTAACCTCTGTGACATCAACTTCCTCATTTATAAAAATGTAAAGAATGCGCTTAAAGCCCATTTGAGGGATCAAATGAAATAGAGTGCACACTCAGAAAACCCTTCATTCACAACAGGTAATGGGCACATATCACACGCTAGGGCTCTTAGCTATCATTTCATTTAATGGGTAGAACTTGATAAAATGAAAGTAAAAGGAAATTTTATGATCTACTGTCCATCAAACCCCATTTGTGAGCTCGTTTTAAACTAGCCTCTGACTGAAATCATAGGTTGGTCCTTTACATTACCTTCCAGTGGCTGTTGTAACCAAGCACCACAAAATGGGTGACTTAAAACAAAAGAAATTGATTGTCTCACAGTCTGGAGGCTAAAAGTCTGAAATTAAGGTGTTGGCGAGGCCATGCTCCCTCCGAAGCCTCTAGGGGAGGCTCCTTCCTTGCTCTTCCAGCTCTGACAGCCTCGAGTGTTCCTGAGTCGTGGCAACATCACTCCAACCTCTTTCCCGTCATTACATGGCCATCTTCCCTCTGTATCTGTGTCCAAATTCCCTTCTCCTTATAAGGACTCCAGTGATACTGGGGTAAGGGTCCTGCACAAGACCCTCAGCCGAATGTGATTACCTCTGCAAAGATCCTATTTTTATTTATTTTATTTATTTTTTATAACGTTAAATTTTTTTTAATTTTTTCATTACAGTTCACATGCAATATTATATTAGTTTCACGTGTACAACATAGTGATTAGACAATTATGTAACTTACGAAGAGCTCACCCTGATAGGTCTAGTACCCATCTGATACCAAACATAGTTATTACACATACAATATCATTAATTATATTCCCTATGCTGTATTTTATATCCCTGTGACTGTTTTTAATAACTGGCAATTTATATACATTTTAGTTCCTTCCCCTTTTTCACCCATCCCTCCACACTCTACCCCCTCATTTTTATATAAGATCACATTCACAAGTACCAGAGTTTACAAATTTACCATTTCATTTTGGGGAACACAATTCAACCCCAAAGAGTCCCAAAGCTTTTCAGTCACTGTAAGATAATAAAAAAATTCTCCAAATACTTTAGGTCTCAAAAACAGTGTTATTTCAATAACGAAGACATCCAGTCCTCTATAATAATTACATAACCTTTCCATATTCACAGTTGAGAGTTCCTTGCCTTTAGGCCCGCTCCTCTGTAGAGGGAAAGCCTCCAGTTGAATCTTCTCTCTCTCCTGGCTTCACTTCCTCCATCTCTGCTCACTGATCAGTATCTGAGCCCTCCAGGGTGGGACCAGAGCAGTGAGGGGTAGGGGAAGGGGCTGAACCTTAACATGCCACGTGCAGTCACGGCCTGGCATAGTTGCTCCCTGGGCTCGGTGATATTTACAAGTACATTCTCCTCTGTTCTGCTTTTGTGGGTCTTTCAGAGACTCCTGCTAGGAATAGACAACTGCAGTTCCCACGGGAGGATCACCAGTCCTCACTTTTCCAGGAAATCCTCCTGGGAGGAATTTACAATAGCTTCAACGTTGTCTTGGCCCTTGGTGGCCCAAACCTGGTCGTAAGAAACATATATCCTTGACCATTCACTTTATGGAAATGCTCTCCCCTGATTCCTTCAACGTTAGCCCTTTTATAAGGATTATAGGCTAAATGTTAGAGGGAAAAAATACACACACACATTCCTTTTGAAAATCCTGCATAGGAATAAGGCACCAATTGTTTCATAATTCTTTCTTTTTTTTTTTTTGTTTGAAAATGCAACCAAACAGACTGAGAGTCCCATTTAACATTCCATTGTAGTTTCCTGACAGAAAAGCTGAGTGCAATATCCGTGACCTTGTATTTCTAAACAGAATGAACTCGGTTTGTCTGAGAAAATTAAGTGACAAGAGACAAGCAGAAGAGCTCTGTTCTACTCTTTCCTCCAACCAAGATAATATTTGCCAGGCAACATTGACTGATCCTTAACTCTAGGACAGGCTGAAGCTGCGGAGAGGATGAGGGAATAAGGGTTGATTCATGTAAAGAATATAAGAGATGTGGCTTTGGCCCTGGTTCAGTAATTATCTCTCTGGGAACATTGAACAAATCACTTATGAGGATTAAATAAGTGAATACATTTAAAAGCTCTTTAAAATTATGCATATTTAAAGTGACAATATTGTTGTTCTTAGTAAAAAGCAATGCAGTTTGTCACTAAATCCTTTTATTTCTTCACTTAGAAAATCTCTGATTCACCCTTTACGCTCTGTTCCATTTCGATCACTCTGGTCTCAGCCCAGATTACTGCAATAGCCTCCTAGTGTATCTCTTTTCAGCCCTACTCCCATGGTTCATCTCCATAGGGAGGGGACGGACCAAGTGTTCCTAAGGCTTCTTCCTTCCTGTGTGAAACTCAGATGCTATGAGACAAAAAATGAAAAGAAAACATAGCAGTTCCTATTCCTACCCCACTCCTATCCCTGGCTGATTCCAATAAGGCATTTAACTTAACAGTTAAAGATAAGCTAGATAGCTAAGTAGGTGGGTAGGTATGTGGGTATAAATGCATAAAACTGGGGAGTGGGAGGAGAGGAGCCAATTAAGTGAAGATCAGGATTTTTCAGTTACTTCACAGTTTCAATAACTCCACAGATACTGCAAAGATGGTTTTATTCACTGTTACCATGTATGACAGTGTGCGTCTTTTTATTTCCATTTGTTTACAATCTGTGGTGATCTGGCTCCCATTGCTTTTCCACACACTGTTCTGAACAAAAATCATCGTATCTCCATTACTGTTCACATTCACAGACATGGTTTCGCCAGATTGAACTTCTCAGCAGCATTCAACACGTTAAACACTGCCTCCACTTAAGGGGTCTCTTCTGTTGGACTTTCTAACCCCACGCTCTTCCTTCCTCTCGAGTTAGTTCTTCCTCCTCTGCCTATTCCTTGTTCCTAGAGTGCAACACCAGGCAGCCTGCCCACCTCTCCTGACACAGTCTCAGTGGTTGAACACATCTCCTCATGCGAGTCCAGTCACCACTCACATGCTAATGACTCCAAAATCAACATCTCTGGCTCTGCTTTTCCTCCTGAGACTGAACACATGTAGTCCATCACCTACTTCACATCTATGCTCGAACATAACCAAAGGCACCTTACACTGAACATGTCCAAACCTGAAGTCTTCACCATAACCCTATTTCACCTTTTCTGTTCGCTAATTGAGAATGGGATTCCCAAAGCAAAACCCCTCATATCTCTCTCCCTCCCTCCCGCCTCCCCCCATCTAATCAAATTCCAAGTCTTCTTGATCCTACTAAATATGTCTCAAGTCCACCCGTCTCTCTCCATCCACTGCCAACACTCTACTCTGGTCAACATCATCTCTGATACAGACAACTGTGACAGCCTGTTAGCATGTCTCACTGCCTCCCGAGTGGAGATTGAGATGCTGCACAGACTCCATTCTCTTCACTTCAGCCAGAGCAGTGTTTCTGAAATACAGATCTGAATAAAAACTTCCCACTTGTACTCAGAATAAAGTTCAAACTCAGTGACCCAGCTTTATAAGATCCATCATAGTCTAGACCACTGTAGCCTCTATAGCCTCACCTCTGATTCCCACCTTGATGTCTCCACTGACATAATAAATGATCAGTTCCATAATAAATGATCACCATAAATGATCAGTTCCAGAATAGGCCACGTCATCTTCCTCTTAGCTTTTGCACATACTGTGCCTTCCATCAGAAATGTTCTTTCCAGGGAAGCCAGGATGGCTCAGCAGGTTGGTGCTTGCTTTGCAGCTCCGGGCTCGAGGATCCAGTCCCGGTCCCAGTCCTGGTCCTGGCCCTGGCCTGTGCAGACCCATATGTTGGGGTGATGTGTGGCCCCAGTTCAGTTCTCACTGGGGCAAGCTTCCCATGTGGGAGGCCCCAGGTTCAGCCCCCAGCTCGCAGGGGCATGCCTTCATGGGGGAGGCCCCTGGCCCAGTTCCTGTCCTGTGCATCCCCCACCCACCTGTGTGGAACAAAAACTGATGACATACAACTATGGAGACTGCTCTGAGCCCTCCTCCTTCTCTCTGTCTTTCTCTCTCTCTCTCTGTGTCTCTCTGTCTCCGTCTCTCTCTCTCTCTCTCTCTCTGTGTCTCTGTGTCAAAAACAATAAAAATAAATAAATCTTTTTTTAAAATGTTCTTTCCTCACCCTATTACATGGCTAACTTCTGTTTACTCTTAAGAGTCTTAGTTGGCTTTCACTGCTTCCAGGAAGACCCCTGAACCCCCAAGTCTAGGCTGGGTGGCCCTCCTCTTCTCTCCTAGAGCACCCTTTCTCCCCTTACACTGAGTGCTATATTGCATGTGTCTATGCACCAGACTGCACACTCCAGTGGCAGGATCGCATCTGTCTTGTTCACCGATACACCCAGGTTACTAGAGCATTGCCTGCTACATAGTAGGTTTGTTAATAATTTGGCTGAATGAGTGAATTAAATATATAAGTATATATAATAAATTACTTTGAGAAATAATTTCTTAGAATTGTATGAATCACTTCAATAAAAGAGGCTCTGTATGGAAAAAAAATTTCATTTTATAGAAACATTAAAACACCACTACCATCTGTACATCTAAGTAGTTCTTTTAAATAATGTTATGCCTGGTCCTTCAAAATATGCTCCTAATTACATAATAGTTCCTGAGAACAGTGCATGAATATATTATTGGTTAAAGTCCAACAAATCCAGCCAGTGCAGTCTAATACCTGAGAACACCCAATCCATCCATAGCCTCCTCTCTACTGTTTGTTAGATCAGTTTTTCTCCTGGGCCAGCAGAGTCTCTGGTCTGGCATTTTACTGAGCTTCTCTTCTGTGTTTTGATACTAGGAATCAGGCAGTTGATGCCAAGAAGCTAGATGCACTGCCGAGTAGCCTTGGCAGAGAAAACATTTCTCCAATTCTATCCAAATTAATCCTCAGAGGCCAAGACATCAACACCCAAGGAGAATGTGTGATGATTTTGACCATCTGGAACGTTTTTAAGGGATGGGTGGGGGTAACAGAATCTACCTAGCTCCACAGTAGCACTGACCACCTGGATATTAGCTCCAGTTAGCACGAACCTGTTCCCCGTCCCCCGTGATACCATCGCCCTGACGCAGGGCAGAGGCGCTCCTGGCAAGCTTGTCAGAATCGCTGCCATGCCCTTGAGTCAGCCAGTTTGATTTCAGTGTAAAAGAAAGCAGCAGCTTCGGCCATTTTTCTTCCCAACACCCTCATAAGGTAAACCGGATCTAGATTCTGTCTTCATACCTTACCTAGTCAACTGCTGGGGCCAATACGTAGTCAGAAAGAAAAAGGGGAAGGTCAAAGTGCAGTACAATATGATCAACACAATAGGGGTGACTTTCTTTTAGTATGAGTGATTTTTAAAATCTGACTTTTCCATCAAAATGACTGCACCAGGGTTTTGTTTTGTTTTGTTTTTCCTTATATAATCCTAAATGATAGGGGGAGGCAAAAGGACGAATTTTTATCCTAGAAGGTAGTGTCGGCACAGGCATTAGATATAGCAGGTCACATTCTCTCACCAGGAACAATTCTCTCACCAAGAAAAAATGCTGCAAGGAAACTGCTTCTAAACCAGTCTCTCTGGTGGCCTTGCCCTGCATCAAATGAAACACCCAGACATCCTAAACTTGCTTTAGTTGTAGCTGGAAATGCTACTCCTGGTGGGTAACCCAGGGCTTTACAGCAGCCCTGTTAGGTGACTGTCCCTCCCATTTGAATGCGCTAAAACTGGGACATAGATTGGGTAGCTTGTTCCAGATCATGCCACAATTAAGTGATGGGACTGGAATTCTGACCAGCCTAACTCCAAAACTCCTGCTCTCAATCACTATTCCCAGTATAAAGACGTTTGCATGTTTTGCAGGCCCTGAAACAATTATAGAACTTAAAAAGGTTGTTGATCACTAAAAAATAATCTCTTTATCAAAGAGTTAAGTTATTTTAAAATCAATAATAATAAGGAAAAACAAAAGGTTGAGGGAGGAAAGTTCAGGGACTACCCAGAATCCCACTATACTAATAAATTAACTGTTTTCATTTTTTCATGTTTTTTCCAATCTTTGTCCAATCTGTATGCATAATTATATGTAGTTTCAAAGACCAATATTGTAAAGATAAAAACATCAAATACATCTTTTCTCCACATTTTGGATTTTATTTCCTTTTCTGGAACAATAACAAGAAAATCTTGAAGAATTCAGATTCATATAGCAGATGTGAGAATTAAAGGACCTGCTGGCTAATTGGAGATAAGTTTCACTGAAAACAATCACATAAAAACAAACTATGTGTGGTAAATTTCTATCCCTGATAACATCTTGGGATACACCAAATTTATCTCACCAAGATCTCTGTTTTTGTAGAATTTTAGATACTCCTGTATGTCAGCATTTCCCAAACTGTATGGAGAGAATCCTAAACACACACACACAAAATCTATATCTCTTCTTTCTCTCCTTTCTCTCTCTCTCTCTCTAAAAATTTCAAGGTAAATACATTTAGGGACTACAGCTTACATACCCCTCTTAGAGATTTAAAATGTAGGTTAGCACATGAAGATTCTGGGACATCACACAGCACAAGTAACCTGTTCACTTTTGTCCAAAAGTTGCCAACTCACTACCTCCAGGAGCCAGGCAGGTAAAGGTAATGATCTGGTGGTGACGGTGATAAAGTGGAGACCACATGTACCCCATGAGAATTGCTGATTCTATAATAAATTACTCCAATATTTATGGTTCAAAACAACAATATTTATTTTGCTTCAAAACCCTGTAATTTG
>PVKE010020735.1:0-27220 GCA_004027555.1 Craseonycteris thonglongyai | reverse complement strand
AGAGAGAAACAGAGGCAGAGAGAGACAGAGAGAAGTGGGAGGGCCCAGAGCAGTCTCCATAGTTGACATTGGTTTTCCATATAGTTTCACTCCACAGGCGGGCACAGGGCTGCACAGGGCAGGAACTGGGCCGGGAGCCTCCAGCATAGGTCCCGGCAAGAACTGAACTGGGGGCACACCCCAGCTCAGCATGTGGGTCTGCATGGGCCGGGGCCGGGATTCGATCCTCGGTCCTCAGGGCTTCAAAGCGAGCGCTTTACCCGCTGAGCCATCCCAGCTTTCCCTAAAATCACATTTCTGAACAGAGCCCACAGATTTCACCAGGCTAGCATAAATGTTCATGACACCACAAAGGTCAAGAAGCCCTGTCCTAGTCCTCCTGGTCCTTGTATTTATTTATGCAGAGTGAGGAGAAAAGGGTGGAGAGAGCTAAATGTAAGTTGTGTCATTGACTCAGATAAACCCTTTTTGGCATTTCCTCTGAATGGACATAGATGAGGAAGCACAAAAGAAGGTGGCTTATAAAATTTCAATGTGTTTAAGAGTGGCAGAAAAAGAAAAAAAGCAAAGAAAAGCAGGAATACCTGTCAGTCATGAATGGCTTATTGGCTGAGTTTATCAGCAGGGGAGCTGAATTTGATCAGTTCTGCCATGATTAGTGTCACTAAAGTCAAGTGTAATTTCTGTATAAATAGAAATGGTGGTTATAAAAATAATTCAGTCCATCCTTCTAAATTGTCTTAGTGAGAACAGACATCAAAAACTGCCAGTCCAAAGGGTGGGGGAGGGAGGGAAATGGGGTGGAACATGCATGCACAACCAAGCCTACAATTGTATTCAGTATTCAAATATTTCCAACTACAGAATATTGTTTTCAACATAAGATCAAATAAAAGTCAATGTAGACCGTGCAGCTTATTTTATTGTGAAAACAGCATTTGTTTTTATTTTTTCATTATCTTCTGTGGTAAAATAAACAAGTAAGTTTTTGTATTTATCACTTTCACTAGAATATTTTCATTTTTAGATATGCCTCTATTTTAATTTCTTAGCTTAATAAGCGATACTACCTCCCAATCAGTTGTCCAAGATAGAGACCTGAAGACATTCGTCCCTACCTTCAATAAACAGATCACTAAGACCTAGTAATTCTACTTACCTTACTAATATCCCTGAAAATAATATATGAATACTTCCTTTAGGCCCATTCTTACTAGGTTAGCTCAGACCATCATTGTTTTTTTTAATACTTATTTATTTTTTAATTGGTTTTTGAGAGAGAGAGAGACACACACAGAGACAGAGAGAGAACTGAACTGGGGGAGCTCCCAGTTCAGCACATAGTTCCACACGGGCCGAGGCCGGGATTCAATCCTTGGTTCCCAGCGCTGCAAAGTGAGCGCTTAACCCACTGAGCCATCCCAGCTTCCCCTCATTGTTTTAACTAGTATTACAAGAATGGACTCCTAACTGGTCTCCTTGCCTTTAATCCTGTTTGTTGCCAATCTTTCCTTTGTATGTTCAACAGAATAATGTTTTTGACTCACAGATACAGTCAATAGTTTAGGGATTACTTGAGGGTAAGGAGGGTGAAGGGAGAGGAGGTAGGGGGAGGCAAACATATGGTGATGGAAAGAAAACCGACTCTGGGTGTAGAACACACAATAGATGAAGTACTATAGAATTGTACACCTGGAACCTATATAATTTTTACTAACCAATGTCATCCCAATCAATTTAACAATAAAAACAAATAATGCTTTTGAAATGCAAGTCTTGTTTTAATTCACCTACAAAGACACACATGGAATCCCACTGTTGTCAGGGTATATACTGTAGTTCTTAGCATGGCATTTCAAGTCCTTCTAGATCTGAGCTCTTGCTTACACGTGTAGTCTGAGCACTTCCCACTTACAGACCTGGCACATTAACAGTGTAAGGAAAAAAAATACACCAGGAGGATATAACTCCTTGTTTATATAATAATTTAAATTATGTCCCTAATGATGACTCTGCATGATGAGTGAATCATTGGTAAATTGTGACCAATGCAGTATTTTTGAAGAGGCAGAGAAGAGGAATGCTAACTGGGAAATTTTGTATCTAATAAGGTTAGAACCAATTTTGTTGTTTAAGATTGTAAGTTATTCAGAAAATTAAGTATTCTCTGATAATTTTACATCATTGAGGTCTTTTTATAAACATGCACATAAAGACACACACTTAAGGTGCTATATCTAAACAGGAGACACTGGCTCTCTCTCAACTGTCTATGTGTTTTTGCGCAAGTCATTTTCACCAAGCCTTAAGTTTCTCAGCTATAAAATGGAAGAAATTCATGTCTATCTTTAAAATTCAAATACATGTGGTCATGTAACCAACGTAGCCACAAACTCTTTGATATTCCTGCCTTTATGGACTGTAGTTCAATTCCCCCTTCATTTGAGGATGGACACAGTGACTCGCTACTAACAAACAGAATATGGTAGAAAGAAAAATATGTCATTTCTGAGGTTAGAATATAAAAAGACAGAGCATTGATTTCCCATTTTGCATTCATGCTTGCTCTCTCTCTCTCACTTTTTCAGACCACTTATTCTGGAGGAAGCAAGCTACGAGGCCAAGAAGGCATTCAGGTAGGCTATGGAGATGGCTCAATAGTAAGAAAAGAAGGTCTCCAGCCAACAGCACGCAAGAAACTGAGGCCTGCCAACAATGTAAGTGAATTTGGAAGCACATTCTTCAACCCCAGTCAAGCCTGGAGGTGGTCACAGCCCCAGCCAATCGCCTCACCTTAACCTGCACAGGTATACTGAATTAGAATGACTGCTAAATCATTCTCCTCATCTGATCCTCAGTATCTGTGAGATAGCAAGTGTTTGCTATGTTAAGGGTTATATCTTGAAGAATATTTTTTAAATTTTATTATTCAGAAATAGATAACTAAGGAAGTCCTACAACTAAGGACTTACAGAAGAAGCCACCTGGAGACAGGTAGGAGGGGACAGGGAACAGACTTGCCCCACACCTGTGTGTGGCCACTAAAAATTAGGAAGAATATCTTGGCTGTGAAAGTCCCCTTTGAGAAGCAAGGGGTTCCAAACCCACATCAGGGTTCCAGGGCCAGGAAGAGAAATCCTCCTAACTTCTGGCTATAAAAAATAGGGGAAGCCGGGATGGCTCAGTGGGTTAAGCGCTCACTTTGCACCCCGGGGACCGGGGATCGAGTCCTGGCCCCGGCCCGTGCAGACCCATATGCTGAACTGGGAGCTCCCCCAGTTCAGTTCTCTCTCTGTCTCTGTATCTCTCTCTCTCTCTCTGTCAAAAATAAATAAAAATAAATAAATAAAAATATAAAAAACAAAACAAAACAAAAAAACAGCAAAAATCACGTCTGAGTAAGGCAGAGGGCAATTAGATAGCTAACACCACTCATCTATCCCACCATGGAGATTCCCTGAGACTCTACCCCACCCAACTTTCTGGCCCACGCAATCCCCTTCCAATAGGTTTTCCATTCAAATACCCTGTCTTGGCTCATGCTACAATCTTTACTAAAATGTCTCAAAGGTTCACAAACCTCAGACAAGCAGTATGGCATGTCCTGTACCTCTGACTGAGCAGCCCTAAGCCCAGCACTAGTGACAAACGAACTCGATTCACAGCTTGGCCTCTCAGCACCTCCAAGCCCAGGTACCTAGGTGGTAGCCATCTGCATATTGCCAGGTGGCCCTGGGCAGGCTACAGGCTGCTGCTGAACTTGGCCTGCAGTGTGATCACTCTTAGGAGGTTCAGGACTTGGCATTCCCAGTGGTCAGCTTCAGACATACCCATTGACATACCCTGTCAATGACACGCCAAAGGGCAGACTGGGCAGGCAACAGAGCCCTGCTCAAGTGAATCCTGCTCTGTAGGGTCAGCATATTGTTTAGAAATTTATATAATTTAAGAAGTGAATCCCACAATGATATAATAACACAAATCCAGCCTTCTTTAGCTCAAAGTAGGTTGAAGAGAGGGAAGCACTTGATTTCAAAAGCAGTTACTACTGTGTGTATATGTGAAAATACAAACTCAAGACAGATAACAAAGTATCCAAGGAAGCACTGAATATGCTGGGGAAAAAAACAAAAACAAAGCCAAGTGTGAAATAAAATTAGAAAGAGAAAAAATGTGCTTTACAGCACAATGTTTACAGTAAAATGTTTAATATCACATAATTATTCATATATATGTTATATCCAGAAGACCATGATTACAATAGTTTCAGCATTAAAAAATTGAAGACTGCTTATAAGAATAACCAAATAATAACTCAAAATGTCTTACATTTTCATATGCAATACAATTAAGATCATATCAAAATATTTCTGAAGAGTCTCCTTCATTCATCTATCTTTCTATTATTTAATATTCATTGAGTATAAAGGTATAGTTTGATTATATTTTTATTTATTATACTTCACCATTAAAGCTAACATGATGAACTTTACTAGAAATTACTACCACATTGATTTGCCTGAATTTTCAATTGTCTTTGTCTCTAGATAAAAGTGGCCACCTTGTGAAATATCACCAGAATGATCCCTCTATATTCATAATGTCTCTTTTTCTCCTATAGTTTAATAAAGGTATTAGCAAATTAAAAAAATAAGACTAGGAAAAGTGTCCTGCTAAATTCTAAATTCTTTTCTATTGGGAGTTTGTGTCTTAAATTGAATATTTCTACCTCTAAGATTCCATGTTGTTCAAAATCCACAGTTCTTTTTTTTTTATTGTTAAATTTATTGGGGTGACACTGGTTGGTAACAATTACATAGTTTCCAGATGTACAAGTCTACATTACATTGTCTATGTATTGCGTTATGTGTTCAGTTCTTAGAAGATCATATCCCTAACCTTTTTTCATCAACTACCTTTTATATAAGAATGCAAAAATCTTATCTGTTTAAAGTAAATTTTGAGTGAAAAAATGAGGGAAGTGCTTATTATTAATCTAGTCTTCATGTTCTAGTCCTTGAATTATATGACCACAAATAATTTAAGCAATGCAAAACATAAGAATTAAAACACCACTAAACCTTAACATTTAATAAACAGTGCAAATAGTGGCAAAACTATCCTGCTATGAATATGGCCTCCTTCACTTAGTAATTGATATATGGCCTACAAATGTCTCATTAGTTTATGTGTACAATTTCTATTGCTATATAAATAACAATACCAAATGTTGGTGAAAATACAGAGCCACTAGAACTCTCACACATTGTGGAAATGTGAAATGGGACAATCACTTTTGGGGGGAAAGGCCTAGAAATTTCATATAAAACAAACATTACATTTACTCTATAAGCCAGCAATTCTACTCCTAGGTATTTAAGAAGGAAATGAAAATCTATACATTAAAAAACTATAAGGACTATTTATAGCAGCTTATTCACAATAACCCAAGTTATCAGAGGGAAAAAACTCAATAAATGGATTACATTCATACAATGAAATACTACTCAGCAATGAAAGAAATCAAACTATTCTTACATACAGTAGTAACATGATTGGATTTTGAAAACACTATTCTGATCAAAAGTCTTATACAAATACATAGTGTATGATTAGAATTCAAATGAAATTCTATAAGAGGCAAACCTAGTCTGTTGTGGAAAGAAATAAAAACTGGGTTTTCCTGGTGGTAGGAGGAGAGATACACTGGCAAACAGCATTCAGGAACTCTTTGAAGTGATGGTAATATCTGTATCTTAAAAGGGGTTTGCGTTATACAAGTGAATGTATTTGATAAAACACAGTGAACATACACTTAAGAAGTGTATAATTCATGGAATATAAATTTACATCAAGAGAAAAATATTGTAGGCAAATACTGAACCTTACTTAATTATATGCATGGTGACCTATTTAGGTGGCAGTGTATTGCTTTCTGCAATTCATATAAAAATGCATTGGATAGATAATGCAAGTACTCATATTAAAACATTAATTGTAAAAGCTAGGTGGTGGGTATATTCTTTCGAATTTCCTCTGTTTGATATTTTTCAGGGAAAATAGCAATGCTATTTGTCTTCTAATAATACATATTAATAAACTGATACTTTTAAGCTTCCAGTAAACCAATTTTATAGTGATAATACTGTAAAAGTCTTAGGTCTTCTCCTTGGGTTTCTTAGGAGATCTCTGTTTTGTTTCTTTTCCTTAGCATTTGAGGGTAGGAATGCCAAATATTTTTACTGACAACAGCATCTTTCTGTAAACAATTTGCAAAAGAGGCAATAATTCCATTTATCTCCTTCTTTTAGAACCTTAGACTAAGAATCTCTTATCTGTGAGAAAGAACCAAACCAATTTTATGGAACATTTTCTGCTTTGTTTCCTCTTTTCCTACATATTTAACATCAGCATGCTGAGAAATAAATTTAGTCTTAAATACTGGATATATACAAATATTTCATGTTACTTTTGTTTCTCTCTTAAAGAGTAAATGATAGGGATGCTGGGTGGGATGGCTCAGCGGGTTGAGCATTTGTCTTGCAGCCCCGGGGTCTGTGCGAACCCATATGCTGAGCTAGGGTGTGCCTCCAGTTCAGTTCTCCTCGGGGAAAGCTTCCCATGCGGGAAACCGCCAATCTACTTTCTGCCCTGCGTGACTGCAAGCACACCTATGAAACTATATTGAAAACTAATGATGTATAACTACAGAGACTGCTCTGGGCTCTCTCCCTTCTCTATGTCTGTCTGTCGTTCAGTCTGTCTGTCTGTTTCTCTCTCTCTGTCAAAAACAATTAAAAAAAAGTGTTGTATGTATAACTTATATATAAAAGAGAAATGATATAAACGTACTATTTATCATAACAGAGAAAAGCTGAACAAAACACTCCTTCCTATCAAATTAACTTGGTAAAACCTGTAGCCTTTTGCTGATGTTTAAAGAACTCTGGATTTCAACTCTTTTTTTTTTTTAATATATTTTTTTACTTATTTATTTTTGACAGAGAGAGAGAGAGAGAGAGAGAGAGAGAGATACAGAGACAGAGACACAGAGAGAACTGAACTGGGGGAGCTCCCAGTTCAGCATATGGTTCCGCACGGGCCGGGGCCGGGATTTGATCCCTGGTCCCTGGCACTGCAAAGTGAGCACTTCACCCACTGAGCCATCCCGGCTTCCCCTCAACTCTTAATCTAACACATAGATAAGAAATTGGCTTTTATTTTTTAATCTTAAAACACGTGATGAAAATGGGCAATCTTGTAAATAGAATTTTGCTGATCAATCTACTATAACTGATATAACAAGTAATATAATATAATATTATAATATAATATAATAACTGATAACAAGTCAATGAATAATAGGATTTCAAATGAATTATATGGACTAATATAGTTTGAGGTGGCCCAGAGGAATAAAAAAAACAAAAGACAAAACTAAAAACCTGTAACTCACCACTGTGCCTATCTTGTCACTGTAGTTGTACCCTTAAAAACCAGTCATACACGGGGATGCTGGGAAAGCTCGGCAGATTAAGCACTCAGCTTGCAGCCCTGGGGTCCAAGAATTGAGTCCAAGCCCTGGACCATGTGGACCCACGTGTTGAACTGGGGTGAGCTTCCCATGTGGGAGGAGCCCGGTTCGGACCCCAATTTGCAGGGCCATGCCTCCCATGCGGGAGGCTCCTGGCTTGGTTCCCACCCTGTGTGGGACCCCACCCACCTTTGTAGAATAAAACTGTCGAAGGCTGATGATGTGCAAATATGGAGACTGCTCTGGGCCCTCTCCCTTCTCTCTGACTCTTTCTCTGTCAAAAACAATAAAATAAATCTAAAACAAACAAACAAAAAACAGTCACACAAATAATATAATGGTCATTTTATACATCTTGAGGGTTTCCAGCTCAGGATTAATGCCACTTTTTTTTTAGGGTGGGGGGGCATTTTGTACATAACAAACTAAACAATTTTTGATAAGCATGTACTAGGATAAAAACTACATGCTTGTAGAGTTATACTGTCCTACACAATAGCCACTAGCCATATGAGAATATTGATCATTTATTATATGGCTAATCGCAGTTGAAATGTATTGAGTATAAAATACACACTAGATTTTTAAGCTGTTATATAAAAAATGTAAAGTAGTTAATGAATAACTTAATTTTGATTCTGTGTTTGAGAGATAATATTTAGCCATATATAATTAAATTATATTAAATTAATTTACTGTCATTTAAAAATTTTATTATGATTTATTATATTGTTTGATAGAAGGTGAGAAAGACAGACAGAAAGACAGAGAGAGAAAGAGACAGAATAGGGGAAGGCCCAGAGCAGTCTACATATTTGTACATCATTAGTTGTGACATGATTTCATTCCACACAGGTGGATATGGGGTCGTGTGGGGCAGAAACCAAATCGGGGGCCTCCTACATGGAAGACAAGCACCCAGCCACCTTGGTAGTTACCAGTTGTGCCACAGTTCAGCATATGGGGTGCGTGGCCCAGGGCTGGAAATTGAACCCTGGACTTTGCTACTGTGATGCAAGCGCTCAACCACTGAGCTATCCTGGCACCCCTTCACTAGTATTTTCTTAATGTGGTGACTAGAAAATTAAAATTATTTATGTGGCTATCATATTTTAATAGAAGTGTGGATGTACAGATTTGATACTTGGCAAAAATAATTTTATATTTATATATGGTAAGGCAATTTATTCATTTTGAAATACTGTACAAGAGAAAAGGGCATAAGGGAATAAGATGTAATGAAACATGACTCATCAGAGCACCAAAAATCTTGGCTTTGATTCATATGAATCAAGTGGCAAAAATATTCTGCTATGAATATGGCCTCATTCTTATAATAACTGATATGTGGCCTAAAATTTCTCATTAGTTTATGCTTACAATTTCTATCATTGCATAAATAACAAGATCAAATGTTAGTGAAAATACAGAGCCACTAGAACTCTCTTCCATTGTTTGTGAAAATGTAAAGTGGGACAATCACTTGGGGAGAAAAAAGAGGGTAAAATTTTTATATAATACATTTACTCTATGAGCCAGCAGTTCTACTCCTAGGTATTTGCCAAGGAAATGAAAAATCTGTATGTTACATGACTGAAAGAATATTTATAGCAGCTTATTCACAATAACCCAGGTTATGAAAAGAAAAATCAATAAATGAATTATATTCATACAATGAAATCTACTCAGCAATGAAAGAAATTATATTATTCTTACATGCAGTAGTAATATGTTTGAATTTTGAAAACATTATTCTGAACAAAATTCTTACACGAATATATAGCATATGACTTGAATTCAAATGAAATTCAAGAAGAGGCAAAACTAATCTGGTGGAAAGAAGTAAAAACTGTTTACTTCTGGAGGTAGGAGGTAAGATACACTGTCAAAGGGCATGAGGGAACTCTTTGGAGTGATGGTGCGTAGCTGCCGGTGGGGAGTACTCTGCAGGTGAACATAGTGATATCCAGCAGTGGGGTAATTAGGATAAGTTCATGAACTTGACTGTCAGACCTCATATGTATGTATGCATATACATATATTAATTATGTACCATACCTATGTACATACATATGTATATATACATGATTAAAATTTATTTCCTTAAAAAAATAACTGAGTTTTTATTATATACCAGATATATCTCTGTATGATAGTGAAACCACAGATACCAAAACAGGCCAATCCCTGTTTTCATGGAATTTGAATTCTAGACAGGAAACTAAATAAATAACAAGATTATTACAGATTAGAATTAATAACAATGACAGAGAGAGAACAGGAAAGGGAGATAATGAGTACTGTTAATTAAGTTGTACGGGTAAGCTACTCTGAACATTTAGCAGAGACCAGAACGAAGTGAGCCCAAAGCTAGGAGAATATGTTGGGTAGAGGATCCCAAACTGAGGGAATAGAAAGGGCAAAGGCTAGCTAAGAACAAAGAAAGATAGGGTCAGCAAGAAGGGACAGTAAATGAGGGAAAGGTGACAGTAAATCACAGTAGGTTATTGCCAAAAAAATGTAGATTGATTGTGGCTATAGCTGCCTCAAATGAGAAATTACCTTGTATATAACAATGGCTACTGTGTAACAGAGGCTTAAATTGAATATACACACAGAGAAGTGCCTTTCCTTATTGTCAAGAAATGAATCTATAAAGCACTTGACCTCTACTAGTATGTTGATTATATTTTGATCGACATAAAGGCAAGTCATAAGAAGAGATTCAGAGTTTTTCAGGGCTGATCGAAAGGGTGGGAGGGGGCAGAGGGAGAGAACAATGCCTTGTACACATGGACAAGTCCACTTGAAATCTCTCCCAGATAGCCAAAGAGATAAAAGGAAAGGACTACAAAGTATTGAGCCAGTAAAGTGAAGGTTAAATATGAGCTCCTGCTACCATGATTTATCCACCGAAACAGCTGGAAAACTTCCAAAGTAGTTTATATATCACAGGAGTAGAGGAAGTGAGTCTGACTGTATAAACACACCTCAGGGCTGCTACTGTTCCTATTAACTATCTCAGTAAAGGTCTGCCATTACAGAGATTCCTGCTGTAGCTGAACTGATAGAAAACTGCAGGTATAGATAAAAATTAGAGGGAGACATGCATGTCAAGAACACTCATGAGAAATTTTTCAGAGAAAAGGAGGAAAAGGACTTACATGATATGACTATTATAAAATCTAACATTTTTGGATTTTCATACTGTTCACACTATTTTGCTGTTTAATGGTATATCCAAAGCTTTAGTCAATTAGGAAAGATATTTATTATGAAATGTGTCCAGTCTCTAATTTCTATCATATAGCTAATGAGTGTTTTGATAAATTTTGTTAAATTCCTCTTATAATTAATAGTTCTAAAGACTGGTGCACAAAAATTAAAATAAATAAATAAAAATTTGAAAACAAGGTCAAACTTTCAAGGTTCAACTTTATATAAAATAGCATCAATCAACCAACTTGCACTTGCACTTACTTTCATATGAAAAAACAAAAGCATGACATTCTCAAAAGCCTAATGATACATAAGGAACTCTTACAAGGCATCTGTCTTCGAAGATCCTTGCTAGCCCTTCTAGTTAATGAAAGTAGGATCAAAAGACCACATTTGTGGACCTATTTGTACTTGAACCAGTTAACCTTTGCTCAAGGACTATTTTGTCTTCTAACGCCAGGTTTTCCTAAGAAACCCTTCCAAATACTGTCTTGAATATACTTTGGTCACAAACAGCACAAGCTGGAGAAGTGTGACACTACAGACTATTTTACAGTTGTGCACTGTGTACTATTGAGGACCAATTCCTCCCTCAAAAGGAACTTACCGGTACTTTTATTCATGGAGAAAATGCTCTCCTGGTTCTCTTTGCATATCTCCAATTTTTTCCCTCAATCTTCCTTTTTATTTTCCTGGATGATCCTGCTTGCTCTTTACATGCCACCTTTCCAGAGCTTTTGTCCTAAATTCTCTTCTCATTTCCTCCCCTGAATCATTTTATTAAATTCTGGTCTTCAATCTCTATTTCAGCGACTCCAAGTCTACAGCTCTCAGCTTCATACTGAAGCTCAAGAACGTATTCTTATCCCAAAACAAATGTATTCATTTCCTCCTACTTCAGTCTATTCTCTCTTCTGTATCTTATAGCTCAATTAACAAACTCCACATCTCTTTGGATGTCCACCTTACAGTAACCACCTTTATCTGCTTTCACATCAATGTCACTATCTTCCCATTCTACCCCACCTCCTTCTAACTTCTCATAAAGTTCTTTCAATTCTACTACCCAAAGGCCTTTTATTAGCATCTCTTCCTCTCTACCCTGACCACTTTGCTTCTTATTCATGACCTTCTTTCTCTTTTATATCCTTTTCAGTATTGCCCCACTTTTTGTCTGTCTCTAGCATCTATTCAATAAATTTGTTCATGTTATCATAAAAGGGGACACCTAATTGCCAGACTTCATATTTCCACATAAGAGATAAAGACCTCTGTACAAGAGTTAAATTCTTGTCCCTTTTTCAGAAATGGTGGAGTGATTTATTGATGGGGATTTCAGAAGGGAAAACCTAAGAAAACTCAATTTGGTTTCTTTATCTGTCTCTCTGGAGTTGACTCTTCTCCATGAAGTATTTGAAGTTTATTTGTAAATGAAACCTGATCTTTTGGTAGAGAAATACAACCAATTCTGGCAAAAGGTATCAGGAAGCCAGTTGGTCCACACATTTGTCCAGTAATGATTTTTATCTCTATCCTAAGTTTATCTTTCAGTAGGTTCCATATTTGGAGAAAAGGAATATTATAAAAAGAAACTCTAAATTCCCACCATCTCTTTCTTATTAAAAACCTTTAATCTGTCCCTGTTGACTAAGAATAAATTACAAAGTTTTTAGCATGGCATACAAAGTACTTCATAATTTGAATCCAAATCTACTTTCTTTCTATCTTTCTTTCTCTCTCTCTCTCTCTCTCTCTCTCTCTCTCTCTCTCTCTCTCTCTCTTTCTTCCTTTCTTTTTTTTTTTTTTGTGTGTGTATGTCTTACCATTCCACTCAAAGCACCCAAAACTACAATTATATAAAACTGGTTTAACATTTCTAAAGATAAACTTCTGGTTTGTTTATGTTTTTTGCCTACATGGCTTTGTGTCTAATGTTTTTCTTTTAGGAATGTTAGTCTCTTTTCTATCTGGATCGTTCCCTTTTTTCAAGATCCAGTGTAAATGTCATCATATTTTGTATAATGTCTTCCTCTAAAATCACAGACAGAATTACTCACTTTCTCTCTTTCACCCCCTAGAAACAATGACCATTCACATTTATACTAATATATTGTCAGCATTTAGTGGAGTGCCTGGAAAACAGCAAGTAGGCAATGAATGTCAGATGGATAAAGTTCATTTCATTCCATTGATGAGAAAATTGACACGTAGCTTGGGTCTATACAATATCAGATATCTTAATGTTGCAGTTAAATCTTCCTTCTCTCTCTCTTTCTTTCTCTCTCTCTCTCTTTCTCTCTCCCTCTATATTCTCTGTGCGCTTTTATTTCTTTTTTGTTGTTGTTGTTTTGAGGATACCTATGATTAGAAAAAATATATGACCTCCTATTACCATGAACTCAATTTTTTATCTATAGTTTGAAGGCAAGTATAAAGAGTACAAATAACTTCAAAATATGTGGGATCTAAGACAGAAAACTTTAACACTTAGTTCAGTATAACATTACTTCCACTACCTAGAACATAACTAAGGAAACTTATTGTTTATGATTTTCAGTAGTAAGGGATAAATGAAGAGAAAGTAGCACCATGGATTCAACTTCATTAAGCTTCCAAGATTAATTCTTAGTCTGGGGACTCTGCAATAAATCTTTTATACCTTCTCTAAATATGTAATGGCACAAATACACAAAATTGAGGTTTCACAATAAACATTCTCAACATGTGTCATTGTTTAAAGTCTTTTAATAGTTCCAAAGTCCTTAGTTATCATCTAAAAGTAACACCCTTCCCTCATTTTTATTGTCACAATGCTGAGCCTCAGACACATAAAGTGATTTGTTTAAGGCCACCCAGAAGCCAATACCATACCCAGGTCAGGAGCTGGAGTTCCCAACCACCAGTTTAGAGCACTTACAATTTTATAAAGCTGCATCTATCAACAAACTAAATTGCCTTTTTTTTTTTCCCAGAATGTTTGGTCCCTACTTAAAACCATGCAATATATTCCAGTTGTACTCAATTCCTTAGTAAGGTTTCAGAGCATGGTCAGGTTCTAGTCAGTTAAAATTCTAACCTTATTTGCTAATTCTTCCTCTCTTTGAATTTCATGGTTTAGTTTCTAAAATGTGACCCTCCAATCTTATATTTATGCTCTCTGATATCTCCCTTTTTCAACTTCCCAATGCCTATTCATCCTTCCTTTTTTTTTTTTTGATATCTTTTCTTTTTTCTTTTAAGATTTCTTTTATTATTTGAGAAAAGGAGAGAGGGAGAGATCAGAACAGTCTCCATAGTTGAACATCATTAGTTGTGACACAACTTCATTCCATACAGATAGATATGGAGCCACGTGGGCCAGGAACCAAACCAACGGCCTCCTGCATGAGAGATAAGAACCTTCACCACTCAGCCATCTCTGGGGTTACCAGTTGTACAGCAATTCAACATATGGGATTTGCATGGGCCAGGGCCGGGAACCAAACCCTGGACTTCACAATTGCCAGGCAAGTGCCTAACTCTGAGCTATCCCCAAATCCTGTCCCTTCCATTTTTATATCAGAAACCACTTATTCTAGAAAACCTTCAAAAGAGCCCCAAGTCTGGAATCAATAACCATCTTATATGCTCTCGTAGCATTAAATATCTCCTTTCATAACACATATCACAACACACTATTATTACCTATCTACTTGTACCCATCCTTCCACCAAACCACATGCTACATGGAACTAGGAACTTAATTTTACTCAGTATTCTATCCTGAGAATTACATAGAGCCTGACATATAGCAAGCATTCATAAACAAATAAATAGATCTTTGAGATACAAATATTTTTAAATAAAAATAATTAATTTGTCCTTGTATATAAATAAAATAGTCTAGAGCTATTCTGATGGTGGAAGGGGAGTGGAGGGGGGTTGTGGAGAAAGAGAGAGAGAGATTGAGATTCAATGGTTTCATTATGTAACACCTCACTATTCAACAGCTTAAATTTAATGAAAACACTCATAAGTATTACAGGTAACTGGTATTTTATTTGCAAGAAATCATATAAAGTGCTCAAGTTTTCAGATTTGTATGGTCAGTGTATTTGCAACCACAATTTAAGATTAGTAGAATTTTTTTTTTTTAATTTTATTGTTTTTGACAGAGAGAGAGAGAGAGATACAGTAACAGAACTGGGGGCACTCCCCAGTTCAACACATGGGTCCGCACGGGCTGGGGCCAGGATTTGATCCTGGGTCCCCGGCACTGCAAAGTGAGCACTCAACCCACTGAGCCATCCCGGCTTCCCCAGAATATTTTTTAAAGAATATCTAATGATATGTTAATAATATTGTGTATAAGAAATCCTTATGATGTTTTCACACAAAAATGTGTGTTGTGTCTTTTTTCCAACTCTCAGTTTCTGCCTATTACACTGTAACCCTGCAAAGAAATATAAATCTAACTAAAATAATTTAATCAAAAGTCACAATGCTTTGTCTCTGAGCTGAGTCTAGATTCATTTAGCACATTTAGTCCAATGATAATAAATTCAAAATAATATGAACTTTCATAGTGTATGACAGTTTTCATTTTTATTTATTAAGTGCTATTTGAGTGCCAATATTGGGTAATGCCTTATATTGAGATATCAGCCACATTCTACTCCTTTTCCCCTTAATCCATGCTCATGGTAAACTTTCAGTCTGATTTTTTAAATTGTTCAAGAGTTTATCAATCATGTGGACTTCACAAAATAGCAGTTGTTCATTCATTTATTCATGCATGCATTCATACGTGTGTCAAATACCGTGCTGAGTAGTAGGGCTCAGATACTCTCAGACATACTTGCATAGTCTCGAAGGGTGAAAGCACATAAATCACACTGAAGAAAGTTTAATTAGCACTTGAGACAGGAACTCTATGAGTAGGTATAACAAAAGAAACTTTGCTCAATAAAGTCAGAAGAGGATATCTTTGAGGATAAAATACTTAAGCTAAGATCTAAATTATAAAATTAAGAAAGGCAAAGTATGCACGTGTTTGGAAGGGAGTTGAGCATGGAGGAGCGTACCAGAGGAAAGAGTATATGCAAATTGTGACTTGAGAAGAGAATGATATAATCCAGAAGAAACGTAAAGAAGTTAATGTTGAAAGATCAGGCAAAAGACCTTGAATGAAACTGACATCCAGGTACGTACTGACTATGTTAAGGATTGGGCCTTACCTTTAAAATAATAAGCCACTGAAAGCTGGTAAGCAGCGGGAGGGAAGGTGATAAAATCATATGTGCAATTTGAAAAGATTGCTCTCATACTGGAGGAAGGTCAAAGTTTATTTCAGAAAACCAGTTAAGTAGTTACTAAACAGATAATACTATCCACATGATGGTATCGTAAAGTGAGAGCCATAATGAAGGAGGAAAGTGGAGGGGTTCACAAGACTCTTAGAACATAAAATGGTCAAGACTGAGTGAGTGATTGAATATACTGGGATGCCAAAAAATGTGTACATATTTTAAGAGATGTCATCTATGCATTACATAAATATAGATGGTAACCACTTTGAGCACCTCTTTAGCAAACAAAAGATGAATACAAACATAACTTTTATTCATCTTATGTTATTGGTATATATTTAGTATTACAATTACATATAGTTTTTTCCTTTCTTAAAATGTGTATACATTTTTTGGCACCCTCTGTCTACACAATTCTTTCAGTTAGGACAAATTATACTCTAGATAACGGTATTGCAAACTAAATCTTACTTTTCCATAGAAATTCTATTTATAATAGAGAGTTACTTTTCTAAATCAAAGTTTGATTATCACCTTTTTAATAAAAATTCCCAAAACCTTAATTAATCAAATATAAAAGTAATAATGTATCTTCTATAGTATTTTACTTAAATTACAATCAAATGAATGGAATGCTATCTAAAAGTGATATTATATTTGGCAAGACATAAACTCACTATGCTATATAGTATGTAAAGTTCCTATATCATTTGAAGCAAATGTAAAGACAGGAAAAAACTCATATTTGTGAAAGCAGAAAGCATGCTTTACCATTGTTGAGGAAATTTTGGAGAAAGTATAGGGCTACAGATGAATTTTTGAGAAGATTTTTTTTGTTATTTTCTTTTTATCAATTTAATATTTTTATTGCATAAACAGCCCTATCCAACAAACATTTAAAAAATTTGCTTGTTTGTTTGTATGAAATCAAAAGGAGTAACAAGTTGGTTATATGTCTTATGTTTAAGAACGTATTCTAAAATTAGTAAGAGAAAAAAGAAAAACAAGAACAGACTAAAAGGACAGGGAAAACAAATTCTAGGAGAAATAATAAATAAATATATAAACATAGAAGTAGAAAAGATTATCATGGGCTGATGGGATTGGGAATTAGAGATCAAGTTGTTGGCCCTTGGGCTGCATTTCTGCCTAGATTCATTTCCTCTAAAGTGAATGATGACTTATGTTAATTTGTGAGTTGCCATTTGTAAGTGCTAATATGGATGTAAGTGTGAATTATTTTAACTCAAGTTGCTATAAATCAAAGATGATAGATATTTGAGCTAGAAGGCTTCTCTCCAAGGAAAATACACCAATTATAAACAAACATTCTTATGACATATTTCATTAGGTTGATCCAGTTGCATTATAGAGAATGGTCTCTTAAATCTATATACATTTCTCAAAACATTTATTTTTCATGATACTGAGAAAACCCTACATAAAATGATGCTCATGGCATAAATGGCATAAATGTGATGAGAAAGGAAATGTCAGATAATAACAAATAAATCTCAGTGAATAACACCTAGAAAACTGGCCCACTCCAGTAAACATTATTTTATGCATACTCCAATAAAAATTTATATCCAAAAAATGTTTACAAAAACCCATGCAGCTCCCTTTGAAAGAGAATGATGGTGATAATTGACAGTGCACACCAAAAGAATTAGTTTTGCTGATCAAAAAATTTCCTGTTAGGTGCTAAAATTAACATCTTCCTCTCACATAATGAACCAACAATTGAAGCATATCTTATATCCTCACAGGGGCTACACTGCTGTTTTATTTACTCTTCCCAACTGTGCAGATAAACTTCACTAAATACATGTGATATGCTGTCAATTCAGGATAAGGATATTTTCCCTTAGACAGATGGTTGGTGAGTGAAACACCTGGATTTTCTCAGGGAAACAAACTCATAATTATACTAAATACATGAGCTCAGAAACAAGCTCACTTAAACTGAAAACATTCTCAAGAATTCGAAGGGGCAATAGCCCCTTTCCTTTTTCAACTCAGCTGTAATCTAACTACCATCTTGTTTGATTTTTGTTTTGTTTTAATTGTTAAATTTATTGGGATGACTTTGGTTGGTAACAATTACATAGTTTCAAGGTGTACAATTCTACATTACATCATCTATGCATTACATTACGTGCTCACCACAGAATCAGCTCTCCTTCTATCATCATATATTTGATGTCCCCTCCCAATTCTTCCCTCCCCTTTACCCACCTCCCCCTCATTTGCTTTTAAAGACATTATATCCCACATAAGTTTATACTAATAAATTACCTCATCAAAGATTTCTCACTGTCTGAAAATTCACTAATCAGAAAGAAAACATTGTGCTGTCTGTTATATTTGCAATTGGACATTGATGTTAAAACACAGCATTGACTCCTATCCTAGAACAAGCTCATCCAATGGCTTGTGGGCTGCATGTGGCCCAGGACAAATTTGAATGTGGCCCAACACAGATTAGTAAACTTTCTTCAAACATTATGAGATCTTTTCATGATTTTTTTAAAAATTTTTTTAGCTCACCAGCTATCATTAGTGTTAGTGGTATCTTATATTTGGCCCAACACAATCCTTCCAATGTGGCCCAGAGAAGCCAAAACATTGCATATCTCTGCTCTAGAACATTTTTTCTAATTTCACCAATTGTTTAGTTCCTGGTCAGTATATTTCTAATTTGTCATTTCCTATTACACACTATTCATTTAGAAATGCTTATTTTTTTAAATTTAAATTTATTGGGGTGACGTCAGCTAGTAAAATTATACATGTTTCAAGTATAGAATTTGATAATATATCATCTATATTTTGCATTGTGTGTTCACCACCCAGATTCAGTTCTCCTTCCATTAATATATATTTGACCTCCTTAATCCACTTCTACCAGCCCACCCTTACCTTCTGGTAATGACTAAACTGTTGTCTGTGTCTATGAGCTTTTGTTTGTTTTTCTTGTTCATTTGGTGCTCTTAGTTTTATATGCCACATGAGTTTTCACTTACACAGTTCTTGACGTTTTCTGCTTTGCAAGATAATTTTGCCTTGCAAGATAATCTCAAATTTCATACATGTTGTCACAAATGGCAGTATTTGATATTTTCTTATGGCCAAGTACTATTCCATTCTATATATGTATCACATCTTTATGCAATCATCTATCAAAGGATACTTTGGTTGTTTCCACGACCTGATCATCATAAATAATATTGCAATGAACATAGGGATACATATATCTTTACAGATAAATGTTTTCATATTTTTTGCATAGATACCCAGAAAAAGAATTCCTGGGTTGTATGATAATTTTATTCTTCACTTTTTGTTTTTATCTTTTCTCTTTTTTTTTTGTTAAATTTATTGGGGTAACATTAATTGATATTAATTACATTGTTTCCAGGTGTACAATTCTACGTTACATTATCTATACATCATATTATGTGCTCACCACCCAGAATTAGCTACGTTCCATCACCGTATGTTTGATTCCCCCTCCCTACACCCCCCACCTATCTCTCCCACCCTCCTCCCCCCTTACCCTCAGGTAACCACTAAACTATTGACTGTGTCCATGAGTCTTTGTTTCTTTGTTCCTTTCAGTTTTATATTCCACCTATAAGTGAGGTCATATATTTCTTGATTCTTTCATTCTGACTTATTTTGCTTAATAAGACAACAAGGTCCATCCACATTGTCACAAATTGCTGTATTTCACCTTTTCTTATTGCTGAGTAGTATTCCATTGTATAAATACAGTGGTACCTCAGTTCACGAACGCTTCTGTTCACGAACAACTCGGTTCACAAACAGAAAAGTTCATCAAAATATGCTCCGGTTCACGAACTCCGCTTCGGTTCACGAACAGGAGCCGCGGCCATTTTAATGCTATTTCCTGGCTGTCACATGGCTGTGACTTCCTGTAGGAAGATCGTGGAGAGAAAGAGACACAAAAAAAAGTACCCGTATTTTCCGGCGTATAAGATGACCGGGCGTAGAAGACGACCCCCTAATTTTAGAGTTAAAACATAGGTTTAGGCCTATATTCGCTGTATAAGACTACAGCCTCGGAAGTGGGGGGTAGTCTTATACAGCGAATATAGGCCTAAACCTATGTTTTAACTGTAAAATTAGGGGGTCATCTTCTACGCCCGGTCGTCTTATACGCCGGAAAATACGGTACACTGTGAGTACTTTCAGTGACTTTTTATTATTTTTGTTGTGCTCTTTCTACATTACTATACTGTACTAATGTGTATTGTAATTTGTTTCATATTTTTTGTGCTTCAAAAACCGAAAAAAAAGGTCAGAACGGATTAACCGGATTTACATTGAACCCTATGGGAAACTGTGCCTCGGTACACAACCAATTCGGTTCGCGACCAGAGTCAGTTCACGAATTAAGTTCGTGAACCGAGGTACCACTGTATACCACAACTTCTTTAGCCAATCATCTATCAGAGGACACTTTGGTTGATTCCCTGAGTTGGCCACCGTGAAGAGTGCTGTGATGAACATTGGGGTACATGTAACTTTGCAGGTTAAGGTTTTCAGGTTTTTTGGGTAGATAACCAGGAGAGGGATTGCTGGGTCATATGGCAATTCCATTCCTTGTTTTTTGAGGAATCTCCAGACTGATTGTACCAATTTACATTCCCACCAGCAGTGGAGGGTTCCTTTTTGTCCACAGCCTCTCCAGCACTTGTTATTCCTTGTCTTGTTGATTATAGCCATTCTAACAGGTGTGAGGTGGTATCTCATTGTGGTTTTAATTTGCATTTCCCAAAGCATCAATAATCAAAACAGCTTGGTATTGGCAGGAAAACAGACATACAGATCAATGGAACAGAATCCAAAACCCAGAAGTAAACCCACAAATATCCAAACAGATAATCTTTGACAAAGGAGTAAAAAATAAAATGGGGAAAAGAAAGCCTCTTCAGTAAATGGTGCTGGGAAAATTGGAAAACCACATGCAAAGGAATGAATCTGGACTGTGAACTGTCACCATATACCAAAATTAACTCAAATTGGATTAAAGACCTTTACATAAGATCCAAAACTGTAAGGTGCATAGAAGAAGGCATCGGCACTAAACTTAGAGACCTTAGGCTCAGAAGGCATTTTATGAACTTGACCCCAAAGGTAAGGGAAGTAAAAACAAAAATAAATAAATAGGACTATATCAAACTAAAAAGCTTCTACACAGCAAAGACACTGTCAACAAAGTAAAAAGGAAACCAACCGGATGGGAGAAAATATTTGCAAACAATGCCTCTGATAAGGGGCTACTATCTAAAATATATAAAGAACTCATACAGCTCAACAAAAAAAAGCAAAACAATCCAATTAAAAAATGGGCAGAGACCTAAACAGGCACTTCTCTCCTGAAGACATACAAACAACCAACAGAAACATGAAAAAATGCTCAATATCACTAGCAATTAGGGAAATGAAAAAAATTTACTCTTTATTTTTTGAGGAACCTCCATACTGTTTTCCATAGTGGGTTATACCAATTTACATTCCCTGCAGCAGTGTATGAGGATTCCTTTCTCCACAACTTCTCCAACACTTACTGTTTCTTGTTTTGTTGATAATAACAACAAACAACTAACAAGTTTGAGGTGATATCACCTTGCATCTTGATAATTACATAATCTCCTGTCTCACTTGCAAATTACTCCTAGAAGCACTTAGTGTATGTTGTCTGGCCAGCTTTGTGATCATTAGAACAATCATGCTCTCTATAGTTGTACCCCCTCTAGTAACTTCATTATATAACTATTAATATTTATTGAGCATGTCTATTTTACAAGCTAGACTCAGCTCTAGGTGCCATACATGTAATGTCATTTAATTCTCACAATAGTCCCATCGAGTTAGAACTGTTATTTAGCCTCTATAGATGATTACACTGAGATCCAGAGTGGTCAAAAAACTTTCCTAAGGTCATATATCCACAATAGTAGTGACAGAATTCAAATTTAGAAAGTCTTTCTCCAGATTACCTGTTCAAACTACACTTCTATACTGCTGTACTATAACAATGTGATTAATGATAAAGTTTTAGTCTTGACTTTATATACCGGTAAATTTGCCTCTGTGTTTTTCAAATGTTTAAGTTTACCCAAACCAAATAGCTGCAATAGAAATATTCTTTTCTGTTATGCTGTTGATAGATATTAAATATGATATATATATATATGACAAAATTAAATAACATAAAGTATTATGCAAAACATAAAATTCTATTATATATTGTTTACATGGAGAAACCTGTAAATAATTAATTTTATAAAAATCATTTGATTCTGAATAAGAACATGTACTGTTACTACTAATAATAATATAAATATGGTTACCACGGGGAATTTCAACTTATACTACACAGTTCTACAATCATTCAGCAGAAATCCTGTTTGCTCCAATATACAGCAGTTATGTATCACGACTGACAATTATCTCATAATGAAATACAAGTCACAATTAATAAAAATCAAAACTAATACCTGCTATCTTCATTTAATGATTTAATGCAGTAGGAGAGAGTTTTATGAAAAGATCTATAAAAACAAGATACTCAATTTCCAATTAGAATCAAATTCATGAGTTATCAGGTTTCTAAGGGCAAGGAAAAATCTATTAAGCTCTTTCTTCTTCTCATTTCCTTCTACCTGTTAGGGGCATTTAATTTCAAATGAAATCATGGTGAAACATTGAAACAGCTGTTCCTTTTATATGGGCTGAAAATATTTTTGTGAGATAAACATTGTGCTGTGGAAAACACTACAGTATAAGATCATAAATTGTTTATGTGGTATCCTTATCACATTTTGATATCAGCTTATAATTACAGTTTTGCATGTAAAGTTAAATTAATGAAAATATTCCTCAGTAAAGAGATGTACCATAATAACAATAATAGTTAGCATTCCCCAAATACTCACTACATGCCTGTAATATTTCAAATCTCTATCTCCTATTAACTTATTTAATTCTAATAATAACATTATGAAATTAGTAGTATTATTATTCTTATTTCAATGATGAGGAAGCAAGTACAGAGAAGTGAAATAACTTGTCCAAAGGCTTACAGAAATTAATGAAGGTGACATTGAACCCACGTGATTTTACTCAAGAGCTTTCATCCTTGACCACTATTGTAGACTGTTTTTTTTCATCCACCCATTTTATAAACATTTAGTTTATTTCCAATTTTGTAAGGTTAAAAATAATTTTGTACTGAACACACTGGTTATAAAGACCCACACTTTTTAAGAACCTGTGCCATTAATTTTTTAAGATAAAAATCTGAGAGGTGTAAATGCTGGAGAAAAGGGGAATAGGCATTCATTTTTGTTAGGCTTGTAGGTAAAAAATTATATTTTAAACTATTGTTTTAATTTGCATTTTTTATTAGTGAGGTTAAGCATATTTCAGTTCAGAGGTGTGCTAGAGCTAGCTTGCACAGGTCTACAGGTTTTGAGAATTTCTTTTCAACTCCCCTTTCAGTGATCAAGTTGGTAGCTTAAAATTGACCATGCATGAGTGTTTATACCTGGAAATCAGCACGTGATATAAAGCAGGTTTGTTTGGCTTGCTTTGGTTTTGGAGAGTTTCTTAAAAGCCCACCTCAATTTATAATAACCAGTTGTGTTCCTGTTATAGCCCACCTCAATTTATAACAACCAGTTGTGTTCCTGTTATGAATTGACTATTCATATTATTTGCTCAGGTAAAAGTCCTGCTTGCTTGTTTTCTTACTGAATATTTTGAGATAGTAAATTATTAAAAAAGGGGGAGGAAAGGTTTTGTTATTACTCTGATAATTGTTATTTGAAACCTTGGCCACTTTTCTTAGCCATCTGTTCAAAACAATATAAACAAAATTTAAGTGGAAAATATTATCAGTTTCAACTTAGACTCTGCTACAAATTTCAAATAAATTATTAGACATACTTACGTAAAAACAATAATTTAGGTATGGTTACATTGTTTATTATATAATAAAAACATGTATAAAATATGTGCATTTTAGAGATGCTATAGTATCAAAAGTAGTCAAGACACCCAAAGGTACTGCTGTAGCATATAGACCTGAGGTGGTAATAATAAAAAAGAAATAAAATATTTGGATCTTAAAAAACAAAACAATTTTTTGCTATTCCTTGAAACACAAACATACTTAGGAGATAGAAAGCAAAGGATTTCAACATTCTTGTAATAATACTTTAAGCTTTGGTAGCTTTTTTATCTTAATGCTAATGTTGCAGTAATAGAAATAGTAGATTGAGTTATGGGTAGTTTGGATAACATGTCATGTAACTTTGAACTAACAGGTGACATCATAGCTACTGATTTTCAAACAAGAGCAATATTCTTGAAGATGTATATATCTAGCAAAACTTTTTCAGTTACAAAATAAAAAATGAGCTATGATTAAATTAGTTGACATAAAACATACTAGATTTAAGCTTCATTCTTCAAATACTAATAAAACTTACCTTGAGGTTTTAAAGAGATTGAATTGCTATCACCTTTGTACTTTCTATTAAAATGCATTAAAATACTGTAGTATGAAGAAAACATTTTGCTAGATTTTTAGTTAATTTATAAAGGTAAACTATACAAGTTTCTAAAATTCTGTTATACCAAAACAAAAGGACAATCCCTCAGGACCAAGAAATTAAAATTCTTTCAATAGAAAAATCCCCCAAACCAAGTGACCATGAAATTCATATATGCATAATAATTTCACTATTACTGGTCAAGAACAATCAGACTATAAGCTACTCTAATTCTTCCAAAGGTATTTTTGCAGATTAACCATAGGAAAAAGGTCTATTCTTTTTCATTTTGGATTTATTATCTAAAAACCTGACACTTTTTAAAAACACCTTATTACTGCTTTCAGGGTGCTCTGTTTCTATTCAAACTGTTTTCAAAATCATTAAATCATATTTATGAAGTGACCATACACATCACTAGCAATTTTGATAACTACTTTTCCCTAGCCTTAGGTCATTAGTGGACTGAACATTTTAAAATGAAATAAAACATTTTATGCGTCACGGAGTAAGAAATGGACTGAATCAAGGGTCATGGTTCTTAGTGTACTCTGCTACTGCCTGGGGCTAATTTTTATTTCAGGAACTTTATTTAAAACTGGATTTTTTTTCCTGAAATGACCTGGTCCTCTTTTCTCCACCAAATCTTAACTTTGCCATTTCTAAGGTCTATCTGAAGACAATGTCTTCTTAATTATTTCAACCACCATGCATAGAAACACCACTACAATACTTATCCATATAAGGTTGGAGTTGGTTAATGTGGTTTTATTTAGATTAGTGCCATTTAAATAAGAAATTATGAATTAAAATAGGTAAGGGTTATTCCTTATAATCTTTCTGAATTCCCTACTCCTGACTACCTCTCTGACACATAGTCAGACACTTAACATCTGTCCAATCACAGTTTGGAGCACCTAGTAAATACTAACAGCTTAACAGATTGAGTACAAATTAATCAGATTTTTGTTTGCTTGTTTTTGTTGGTTTTATACAATCTTGCTAGAAGAAAAATAACTTACAATTTTAGGTAGGTTTGAAAATTATAGAAAAAATATAGCATTGCAATTTTAAAAAGTGATATTCAAAATCCAGAACATTTTCACAAATGCCTCCACACCGATTCTGTCATAATTTAATACCAGCCCCAAAACTGGTTCATATGGCTTATTTAAAGAGAGGTCAGGTTAATTTCATGATCAGAGAAGTCAATTTTTCTTCATATCTAGTCTCCTGGGTTCACAAGCTAACAAAATGTGAGGATTTACAAGGATCAATCTAGTACACCTTCACCCATGGTATTCTGTCTTTGTTCACAATATACACAGAAGTTAGATCATAGTTCCTTATTCTTTAGGTAGGTGCTTGGTAAGCCTCAGTTAAAAGATAGCCTCACCTGCTTGAAATTGCTTGAAGAATACATTTTAAACTGAGGTTTTAAATTTTTTGGTTATTTGGAAATTGTGTTCAATTAAAATATAAAGATATATTCATATTTACATTTGTTTTCTTTAATCTGTTAACACATGTAAGTACTTCAGATCTGTCCCAGAATGGCAGCCAGCTCTGAATCTCATAATAGCTGTGGTCACAAGGATAGGATGCTTAGAGAGACGAGATAGTAAATAGGATCCGCAATCTAAATTGCTGGGAAAACAGTACCAGTCTTGTTCCCGAGTGAATGGAGGAAAAATAAGCAATGACAGAACTAGGGAGAGAGTCAGCTAAAAGTGGATATAAGAGAATCCGGAAATCAGGTAAATGTTTTTTTTAGCTGGAAAGTAGGGAGAGAGAGGGGAAGAAAGTTTTCTTTACAAACGACAAGCCTATTTTTGAAAACCTTTATTTCTCTTTATGCATATAAAGTATATATTCCAATATTTTATAAATATGTTTCATTATTCTAAAATAACCAATAAATACATTAAAATTTCTCTGGCTATTGTATAATGAATGTTTGAACAATAAAGTTAATTATCCTACAATTTAAAGCGATTGGAGTTTGATCAAAACAGCTATGTTAGCAGTGAATTCAAATGTTTACTTACAAGAAACACATTTCTTTTAATTGTCCATCACCTCACTAAACCCAAGGCACTTTGAAGTAAAATAGGTTTGTATTCTCCACATAGATTTAAAAATTAAAATTAGATTCAATGAGAAACATAGGATTGGAAAGTGCCTCCAGAGATCATTTAATCCATTTCTGTTCTGGCAAGTTTCACTTAAATCATTTTGAACATATGGCTAACTACCTGTGCCATCTTTCTTAAGCAATCCCAGTTCCTGGCTTCCCACATGAATGATATCTGCCTACAAAATGTTTTAACACTTCTGTCTAATTTAACTAGTCAAGAGGTTAAATAATCCATCTATCCTCAGTAAGACATCTTTCAGTCAAATTAGTCAATCAGCATATGTGTTCATCTGATTTAGGTTATTACAATGTTCCCTCACCACTTCACGCTTCATGTTTTGCAGCTTCAGTGCTTCACGGGTTTTCCCAAAATATTCATCAAAAAATAAAAATGAAAAAATACAACCATGTCGGCAGCCACATGGCAGAAAGGAGCGTTGTTTCATGTGGATGC